>JARYGA010004747.1:0-42256 GCA_030545235.1 Helianthus tuberosus | reverse complement strand
AAGAATTTAGAATGCATATGGTTGTTAGGATCAGATTTAATTGACTTGGTTACATGAATTCTTGACAAAGATAACTTGATCAAAATCAGTAATATCATGACTAGTTTAAAAAGGGTTTTCGACCAAGTGTTTTCGCCCAAAGTGTTTTCGGCCCAAGGTGATTTCGCCAATAACTGATTCGTTTGTTGTGATTTCGTCTAAGTTGTAATACAGTAACCTTGTTATGTCCAATCTGATAACCCTGTTAAGTTTATTAACGCTGTTAAGCAGGTTGATTATATTAAGTATATTAACTGGGTTATGTTAACTATGTTAACTCTGTTATGTTAACTATGTTATGTGAGTTAACTGTGATATGTTTTTTATTAACTCTATTATGCATGTGAACTATGCAAAGTGTATTAATCCAGTTAAGTGCGGTAACCTCGTTAAACCCATTAACACCGTTAGTTATGTTAATGGATGATATTGTTAGATTAAACTGAGAAAGCCTTTATGTGAAACATGGATTATATGAATGTGATTAACTGATGTATGATGCATGATATCAACTGTCAAACATACCCTGTGGTATTAATTGCATGTGAAACTTTACGAACTTGAACTGATTGAGTATACGTGCATACTATAGGACTTGATTGATTATTTGCGAGCACATAGTTTAGCATACCGAGCAAACCAAGGTGAGTTCACACTCTTACCGAGGCATGGGATTCCCGGGGTTGGGAATGGGTTTGGATGATTACTTGTACACACATTGATACTGGGAATTACGTACCACTGACCTCGGGAGAGGCAGGTTACTTGTAGATACTGCTAGACTAGTGATACAAATACTACTCTGCGCACACACGTCTGGAATGGCCGCGATACGAATACTAATCTTCGCACACATGCTTGGAATGGCCGCGATACGAATACTAATCTTCGCACACATGCGTGGAATGGCCGCGATATGAATACTAAAATTCGCAAACATGCCTGGAGGGCCGCGATACAAATACAACTAGTCTAGAATACATGGGAGACCCCCACTAATCTTCGCACACATGTCGGGAAGGCCGCGATACAAAATAATACGATACATTGGTTACTAAACAAACATACGGTTTACGAAACGAATACTATAACTAAACAACCAACTGTGAACTCGCTCAACTTTGTTGTTGACTCGTTGTTACATGCCTTGCAGGTCGTTAGGTACTCATGGAGCTTGCACAGGGAGGCGAGGTCGTTGTGGGACATGGATCGTGGATGCCATGTTAAACGCTTATGATTGCAAACTTACTACTTATGTTGGGTTTTACATTTATGCTTCCGCTAAACATTGATACTATACTTTTGTTTTGAACACCTTTCATATTGTTTGGTTGTATTACATTTACTAAATTACTTTGTTCAATATGATTGGTGGTTTGATCCTGGTCAGTCACGCCTCCAAGCGGTGATACTTCGCGTGTGGATTTTGGGGGTGTGACAGATTGGTATCAGAGCCATTGGTTATAGTGAACTTGGTTTTAATAAGGGGAAAACGTTTTTGTTAAAACCAGACTATAACCTGTACAGTGCTCAACGATCCACAACGACGCTTCGCTCCACGTGCAAGACTCGACATTCTAGGTGATATGATTTATGATTACATTGCCTACTTGCTAGATTACATAGAACTTTGCTCATGGTATGCTTAGATAAACATAACAACTAGTGTTTGAAAACACATGTGTGCCTACTCTCTTCTGTCATCGCACTTTCGCGAACCTCTCTCACTCATGTTTCCCTTGATATGAAGATCATGAGTGGACGCGTTAACTTAACTCAAGCCCAGTTGGCGGCTTTGATCACTGAACAAGTTACTGCAGCACTCGCAGCTGCCCAGGCAGGAGGTATAGCCTGCCATCACAACCTACTCTAGGATCCTTAGATCCTACTCTCGTAAACCAACACTCGTGCTTAAGTATGTTTACTCTTACGCACACGACAAGTCAACACGCTCAGCCACATGTATGCACATTCAAGACGTTCATGGACTGTCGTCCTAGCACATTCAGTGGCACGGAAGGAGCAGTTGGACTCCTCCATTGGTTTGAAAAGCTCGAGTCTGTTTTTGAGATGTGTGAATGCCCTGAGGCTTGCAGGGTGAAGTACGCCACTGGTACTCTCGAAGGCACTGCGCTAACTTGGTGGAACGCGCAAGTTCAGATGCTGGGGCTGGCGGCTGCTAATGCCACCCCATGGAATGATTTTAAGAAACTGATCAAGCGAGAATACTGTAACCGTGATGACATCCACAAGATGGAAGTGGAGTTCTTTAACTTGAAGATGACGGGGTCAGAGATAGAGGCGTATACGAAGCGATCTAACGAACTGGCAATTTTGTGTCCAACTATGGTGGATCCTCCCATCAAGCGCATTGAGCTGTACCTCAAAAGGCTTAGTACCAGAGATTCAAAGCCATGTGACTGCTGCTAACCTTGCTACTGTCCAGGATGTTACTCGTTTTGCTCATCGTCTCACAGACCAGGCAGTGGAACAGAACAAGCTGCCAAAGCGTATTGGTGCTACTACTACTACTACTTCTGCTATTCCCAGTGACAACAAGAGAAAGTGGGGTGGAACCTCCAGCAAGGGTTCAACTTCAGTTCAGTCCCAGGCACAGCAGCGAAATATCGATGACTATCAGAGCCTTGGTCAGCAATCTTCTGGTAGTCAAGGGTGGTAACCTCGTCTTAGCTAGTCAGACATTCTCCATCAATCTCATTCCTATAGTTTTGGGTAGTTTCGACATCGTCATTGGGATGGATTGGTTATCCCAACAGCAAGCGGAGATCCTTTGCAAAGAGAAGATTGTTCGTATTCCCTGTTCTGGCAAGGAACCTCTCGAAATTCAAGGCGACAAGAGTGGTGCTATTGTGGGCATCATCTCCTTTCTTAAGGCCCAGAAGAGTTTGCGAAAGGGCCACACCGCTATCTTAGCGCTTGTTACTGACGCATCAACGAAAGAGAAGAAGATTTAGGATATTCCAGTAGTACGCGACTTTCCTCAAGTGTTTCCTGAAGATTTACCTGGGCTACCGCCTCATCGCCAGGTCGAATTTCAGATCCAGCTAGCTCCTGGAGCAGCACCCATAGCTCGAGCACCTTATCGTTTAGCTCCAACCGAACTGGAAGAACTATCTAAACAATTGCAAGAACTTTTGGAAAAGGGTCTCATACGTCCTAGCTCTTCGCCCTGGGGAGCTCCAGTATTATTTGTGAAGAAGAAAGACGGTACCTTCCGCATGTGCATAGATTACCGCGAACTGAACAAGGTGACCGTGAAGAATCGCTATCCTCTTCCACGCATCGACGACTTATTCGACCAGTTGCAAGGGTCGAGCTATTACTCGAAGATTGACCTGAGGTCAGGCTATCATCAATTGAGAGTCCAGGACGAGGACGTCTCCAAAACAGCATTTAGAACTCGCTACGGCCACTACGAGTTTCTAGTCATGCCATTCGGGCTAACAAACGCGCCTGCGGTTTTCATGGATCTTATGAACAGAGTGTGCAAGCCCTATTTGGATAAGTTCGTTATTGTATTTATCGACGACATTTTGATTTATTCCAAGAGTCAGGAGGAACACGAGCATCATTTACGACTCATTTTGGAACTCCTTCGAGCGGAACAGCTGTACGCCAAGTTTTCAAAATGCGACTTCTGGCTTCGTGAAGTCCACTTTCTAGGCCACGTGGTAAACAAGGATGGGATTCATGTTGATCCATCCAAGGTAGATTCGATCAAGAACTGGCCTGCACCTCGCACACCAACAGAAATTCGCCAATTCTTGGGTTTGGCAGGTTATTACAGAAGGTTTATCAAGGACTTCTCCAAGATTGCACAACCCCTCACCTCACTAACTCAGAAAGGCGTTATCTATCGTTGGGGTAATACACAGAAATCAGCATTTCAACACTTAAAGGATAGAGTTTGTAGCACACCTATCCTCCCATTGCCTGAAGGCACAGATGATTTTGTAGTCTACTGCGACACATCCATTCAGGGTCTTGGATGTGTGTTGATGCAACGAGATAAAGTCATTGCTTATGCTTCGCGCCAACTTAAGATTTACGAAAGGAATTACACCACACACGATTTGGAGCTGGGAGCTGTTGTTTTCGCACTCAAGATATGGAGACATTACCTGTACGGTACCAAGTGCACCATTTACACCAATCACAGGAGTCTCGAGCATATCCTCAAGCAAAGGGTTAAACATGCGACAACGTCGATGGGTCGAGCTATTGAATGATTGCGAATGTGCAATCAGATACCATCCGGGCAAAGCCAATGTTGTGGCCGACGCCCTCAGTCGAAAAGATACTACACCTAAACACGTGCGAGCATTACAACTTACCATTCAATCTAGTCTTCCTTCCCAGGTACGAGATGCTCAGGTGGAAGCATTGAAACCAGAAAACGTTAGGGCTGAAGCCCTACGCGGCTCAAGGCAGCGGTTAGAACAAAATGCAGACGGCGCCTACTATGTAACGGGACGCATCTGGGTCCCACTCTATGGCAACTTACGCGGGCTTGTAATGGATGAAGCTCATAACTCTCGCTACTCAGTACATCCTGGTTCGGATAAGATGTACCACGATTTGAAAACTACATATTGGTGGCCTAGCATGAAAGCTCATATAGCAACTTATGTTAGCAAGTGTTTGACTTGTGCGAGAGTCAAGACTGAATATCAGAAACCATCGGGCCTACTCCAACAACCAGAGATACCACAATGGAAATGGGAGCAAATTTCCATGGATTTTGTTACTGGCCTGCCTAGATCTCAACGTGGGAATGATACTATTTGGGTGATCGTGGATCGGCTCACTAACTCTGCACACTTCTTGGCTATCAAGGAAACAGACAAGTTCTCTACTCTAGCAGACGTATATCTTAAGGAAGTTGTCTCGAGGCACGGGGTGCCAACCTCTATTATCCCTGATCGTCATGCACGATTTACTTCAGAACTGTGGCAGGCAATGCACAAATCTTTTGGCTCTTGATTAGACATGAGCACAGCTTATCACCCTCAGATGGATGGGCAGTCTGAGCGCACTATTCAAACTCTAGAAGACATGCTTCGGGCATGTGTAATTGATTTCGGCAACGGCTGGGAAAAACACCTCCCTTTGGTGGAGTTTTCGTATAACAACAGTTACCACACCAGCATTCAAGCCGCTCCATTTGAGGCATTGTACGGGCGTAAATGCCGATTACCTCTTTGTTGGGCAGAGGTGGGTGACAGTCAGATCACAGGTCCAGAACTGGTAGTAGACGCAACAGAAAGGGTTGCACAGATACGACAACGCATGGCGGCAGCTCGCGACCGTCAGAAAGCCTACGCAAACAAGCGCCGAAAGCCTCTAGAATTCCAGGTCGGGGACCGGGTTCTACTTAAAGTCTCACCCAGGAAGGGTGTGGTTCGTTTTGGCAAAAGGGGCAAACTCAATCCACGTTACGTCGGACCGTTTGAAATCATTGAGAAGATAGGCAAAGTGGCCTACAAACTAAACCTGCCCGCAGAACTCAGTGCAGTTCACAACGTTTTTTACGTGTCGAATCTGAAGAAGTGTCTGTCAGATGAGACCCTCATAGTTCCTTTGAAGGAACTCACTATCGAAGAACAGTTGCGATTCGTCGAGGAACAAGTTGAAATCATGGACCGGGATGTTAAGGTCCTTAAGCACACCAGAATACCTCTTGTTCGAGTTCGTTGGAACTCACGTCGTGGCCCAGAGTTCACCTGGGAACGAGAAGATCAAATGAAACTCAAGTATCCCCAGTTATTCGGAAACAGTGCAACCACTACTGAGGATGAAGCTACTACAGAATTTCGGGACGAAATTCCAAATCAACGGGGGGATGATGTGACACCCCAGGAAAACCAGTAAACTACACAACACAACTAGCTTCCTCAGTAACCACGTACTAAATTTCGGGACGAAATTTCTTTCAAGTTGGGGATAATGTGACAACTCGAGTTTCCAAGATTCCATCTTCGCACTATTGCACGTTAATTGTTTAGATTGTTTGTTGACACGACTTGTTTGTTTCACAACTGTACACGTTGTAATATGTTAAATCGTATTGTATTTGCGTGTGTGTGCGTGTATAACGAGCCAACTTCTATGTCGTGTGTACGTTGAGCCGCAAGACTTAAATGGGCCATGATATGTGTGTGTGTGTTAGTTCGTTTGAAGCCCATCGATGTAATGGAGTTTGACCCAAAAACCGAAAATGTGAATCTTTAGATCTCGGCCCAATCCATTCGTGAATTAGCAAACCTAGCCGGCCCAACCACTCCTTTTTCTTTTACATGTTCTTATATGTACGAAAAGTATTATGCACACAACAAAACAAAACCCTATTCCTACCCCTTTCTGTGCGACGACAGTGGAATACCCCCCTCTCGAGGCATCCTCTTTGTGGATCGAAAATTCGGTTAGTAATATTATTATATTGATGTTTGCTTGGTTTTGTGGGCTCAATATCCTATAATATTAGTACATGTGACATGTATTGAAAGTGCATCCAAATTGATAATGAGCAATGCATGTGTCGGCCATTATGGTTCAAGTTTGCATGTGATTGTTAATAGCTTGATATGTGGCAACTTATTAATGCCGATGCATATCTATATGTGAGTAATTATGTAGTTGATGTGGTAAAAAGTATGACAAGGAAGTAGGGGTACACTTGTTTCAATACAAATAGATTAGAAATCACATGCTAGTGCCCTCATTAATCGATGATAAGGGGTGTATGAATAATCTGATTATGTGTAATATATTATGGAATTGATGTTGTGTGTTGTTGTCGTGGCATTGATCTAAACATTACATTAAAGATTTCAAGACTTTTGAATGAATTTTTCAGATCCATTATGTTGAATAGGTCCAATAAGAATTTAGAATGCATATGGTTGTTAGGATCAGATTTAATTGACTTGGTTACATGAATTCTTGACAAAGATAACTTGATCAAAACCAGTAATATCATGACTAGTTTAAAAAGGGTTTTCGACCAAGTGTTTTCGCCCAAAGTGTTTTCGGCCCAAGGTGATTTCGCCAATAACTGATTCGTTTGTTGTGATTTCGTCTAAGTTGTAATACAGTAACCTTGTTATGTCCAATCTGATAACCCTGTTAAGTTTATTAACGCTGTTAAGCAGGTTGATTATATTAAGTATATTAACTGGGTTATGTTACCTATGTTAACTCTGTTATGTTAACTATGTTATGTGAGTTAACTGTGATATGTTTCTGATTAACTCTGTTATGCATGTGAACTATGCAAAGTGTATTAATCCAGTTAAGTGCGGTAACCTCGTTAAACCCATTAACACCGTTAGTTATGTTAATGGATGATATTGTTAGATTAAACTAAGAAAGCTTTTATGTGAAACATGGATTATATGAATGTGATTAACTGATGTATGATGCATGATATCAACTGTCAAACATACCCTGTGGTATTAATTGCATGTGAAACTTTACGAACTTGAACTGATTGAGTATACGTGCATACTATAGGACTTGATTGATTATTTGCGAGCACATAGTTTAGCATACCGAGCAAACCAATGTGAGTTCACACTCTTACCAAGGCTTGGGATTCCCGGGGTTGGGAATGGGTTTGGATGATTACTTGTACACACATTGATACTGGGAATTACGTACCACTGACCTCGGGAGAGGCAGGTTACTTGTAGATACTTCTAGATTAGTGATACAAATACTACTCTTCGCACACACGTCTGAATGGCCGTGATACGAATACTAATCTTCGCACACATGCCTGGAATGGCCGCGATACGAATACTAATCTTCGCACACATGCCTGGAATGGCCGTGATACGAATACTAAACTTCGCAAACATGCCTGGAGGGCCGCGATACAAATACAACTAGTCTAGAATACATGGGAGACCCCCACTAATCTTCGCACACATGCCGGGAAGGCCGCGATACAAAATAATACGATACATTGGTTACTAAACAAACATACGGTTTATGAAACGAATACTATAACTAAACAACCAACTGTGAACTCGCTCAACTTTGTTGTTGACTTGTTGTACATGCCTTGCAGGTCGTTAGGTACTCATGGAGCTTGCACAGGGAGGCGCGGTCGTTGTGGGACATGGATCGTGGATGCCATGTTAAACGCTTATGATTGCAAACTTACTACTTATGTTGGGTTTTACATTTATGCTTCCGCTAAACATTGATACTATACTTTTGTTTTGAACACCTTTCATATTGTTTGGTTGTATTACATTTACTAAATTACTTTGTTCAATATGATTGGTGGCTTGATCCTGGTCAGTCACGCCTCCAAGCGGTGATACTCCGCGTGTGGATTTTGGGGGTGTGACATATTTCACTATTCCAAAGTGTTCGTTGCATTAAACTGGTTATATTTACGCATCAGTGCGCGTATAACCTTCCAGAAAATTTAAAGCTTGAAATCGAACGAGAATTGATATGTGCAAAAGATACACATATTTATACAAATCCCAAGTATGAAATACAATATTTCATTGGTTTGATATTTGTTTGATGGTCGCAGAGGCACAGGTGTCACAGGAAATACTCATGAAAAGATTTCAAAATGAACTAAGTTAAAATATATTATTTTAACAATATTCCAAATAATTGACAAATATAATTTAAGTTAAAATATTATTATTTTAACCAATAATTATATACTTTGAAACTACATAAAGTATATCAAAGATGTAACTCAAAACATGATAAGTCATAACACATAAGACTAAGAGTCGTTACACGGCCTAGCCGTCTAATAAAACATAGCACGTGTGTAGGTAGTTGTACGACCAGAAGAAAGGATCTTTGAGTTACAAGGAACAGGACGCAAATCAGTGAGTTCATGTCCCCCTTTTCTTTTAACTGTTTTCAATTTTATAACCCTCGGGGGTGAGATACATGTTTCAAAGATTTCAAATGTTTCAATGGTATGATATAGCTAAGGAATGAATTGTTAGATCACGTGGATGATGTAGTATCTCTCTTAAGTGCCATTAATCTAGTTTAAGACCGGAGGGGCATGAGTGGTAGATCTATCTGGGTGTAGCGAGCCCCACCCATGGGTCCTTGTGTGGCCGCATGTGGTGACTATGTCGTTCCTGCCGCATGGACCAGAGGAAATTCGCGAGGTTTGAGCACTTCCTACATACCACACATATTAATGTCTTAGCTACACATTATTGATCTGTTCATAGACGCTTTCATACCGGTTTACACAAGGCATACTTACAGATGTTTTAGCTAAGACATACCACACTTACTACATACCACACATATTAATGTCTTAGCTACACATTATTGATCTGTTCATAGACGCTTTCATACCGGTTTACACAAGGCATACTTACAGATGTTTACAAGATTATTCGAACTCATACAGAAACACATGAACTCGCTCAACTTTTGTTGATGTTTTCAAAATTACATGTATTTCAGGAAAAGATGGATCTTGGGTGCAGGTGTTGTTTTCAAGACGTAAAGTTCAAGTTTAGATGTCATCCACTTTTGTATTGTAACATAACTTGAGGATTTTGGTTGAAACTTAAAAGATTTGTGTTTGTAATTTTTAGAACTTATGAATGGATGAACATCATGTTTTAAGCATATAGTTGTTTATTATAATTGAATGCAATGATATTGAACAAGTCACACATCATACGCTTCCGCAAAAGTCAGGGTGTGACACGTTCAACCCGAACAACCATCGCAACCCATTCGAACCGAACCCAACGAAGATGTTGTTGAAGTTGTTCCCGAGACCCAACCGCAAAAAAACAAACGAAAAAAGGCAAGCAAGTTGCGGGTGAGCAAAGCCAACCGTCCAAACCGAAGCCGAAACAATGGACGCAACTCGAGGAAGAAGCCTTAGCGAAAGCTTATATAGGCTCGTCCACACACCCCATTAAAGGTACGTCAAAATAACTTGTATTTTTGTTAAGTATATACTTTGTAGTATTAATTTTTTGTAACATATATTTTTTCCAATATAGGTAACAATCAAACGGGTGAGGGGTTTTGGAAATTAGTTTTGGCGAAGTTTCTTGAGCTAATGGAACAAGGGTCATATCGAGATGTCGACTCGGTGTCTTCTAAATGGCAAAAAATGAGCGGGTTCGTCAACAAGTTTTCGGACGAATATAATAAAATATATTCAAGTGGGCGTCGTAGTGGGATGAGCGACGAGGATGTCTTTAAAAAGGCATTGGATGTTTACATGACGAACCATCACACCACGTTCACCCACGTTCGGGCGTGGGAAGTTATGCGAATGGCCCCAAAGTGGGCGCCGGTTCCGAACGAGGTGGAGATGGCAAAACGGCAAAGAACCTCGGAAACCGGTAGTTATAGCGTTGGCAGATCGGGTGCGAGATGTCACATAAATTTAAACAACGTCCCCCGGGCCCCCACAAATCAAAGAAGGAGGCGGCGTCAATGAAAGAAAAGCAAAAGGTCGATCAAAAGATGGAGGAGTTTATGACACAATTTAAAACATACACCGAGGTCACGGCCCAAAAGGCGAGGGCGAAGGAATGGACGATCGAAGAAAAGTCACGCGTGGTGGGAGAAAAGTTACGATTGCCCGATGATAAGGTTCGCGTCACACCCCAAAAATCCACAAGCGGAGTATCACCGCAGGAGGCGTGACTGGCCAGGATCCAGCCGCCAATCATATTGAACAATATAATTAAATAAATAAAAGTCCAAACCAAACAATATAATTGGTGTCAAAACCGTTTAACAAGTCCATGTTATCAGCGGAAGCATAAAGTTCAAAACCCAAAACATAAGTTTAAAAGTTCATAAGTTTAACATGGAACTCAACAGTCCATGTCCCACAACAACCTCTTCCTCCTGTGCAAGCTCCATCTAAGCACCTAACGACCTGCAAGGCATATAGTAACGAATCAATAACAATGTTGAGCGAGTTCACAGTTGGTTATCCAGTTTAATGTTGTTCCAAAAACCATAAGTTGTTTCCAAAACCACGAGTTATCGAATTCCTTGTTTCCCAAACCATAACCAGTGGGGCTTCCCCATGTTAACCTCTAGACCCGTTACCATATCGACTACTGACTGTAGTTATATTTATGTGCCCTGCGTCAATGTCTATCATCATTGACTAGTGCCCAGATCCATTAGTCCACGCCCGTCCTCTGTGGCACGGTGTGAGGCTTGTCAAACCTAATAGCGCTATTTAACTAATGAACCGTTCGTCATTGGCCCGATGATTAAGTCGATATAAAAATGAGGGACTTAATGATAGAGTTGCGTCTAGTGTCAATGTTGTCACCCTTCAGTTAAGAGGGTGGGAGTACGTGTCAAGAAGAACACGCAGGTTTCAATGTTGTCACCCTTCAACAAAGAGGGTGGGAGTACGTATTCTACCCAAGGAGAATACGCAGGTTTCTTTATTAAGCGTTAACCCATTCCCAAACCACCGGGAATCCCATGCCTTGTAGAAAGTGTGAACTCACCTTAGATTAGCTCGACAGATAAACAAAAGGTCACTTGAGCTATTTATGGACAACCACGTCTTAGCATGGTTACCATATAAGTTAGGTCTAGGTTCAAGTAATTCACATAGGTTTCACACATAACTAACAATTTCCGTACACAGAAGGATCGTGGCATACATGCATTATCATAGTAACTGGTTGATCAACACTTAGCATATTAAACAGTAGCATGCAATTTCACAAATAAAACTCAAATTGTGTGATTCAAGTGATTGGGCTGGTGAGCTTGTGCGAGCCCGATTATCTTGTGCGATTCAGTAAATAAAGCCCAATCAATAACTGGCCCAACCTGTTGTGCGATCCGCACAAACTTGTGCGATCAACAACATGTTATGCGATCCAATCCATACCCCGGCCCATTAAACATAAAGTCTAATAATATGTGCGGCCCAAAAGTATTAAACAAGGAGGCTTCTTCTGCGGCCCAATATATTGTGAGATCAGTACAGTCTTGTGCAATCCACAATATATTGTGCGGTCATTCATGAACAGACAGTACTATGTGCTATAACAGTTGTACCCTATGATATCCTAGCTTGTGCGATTCACTTGTGCGACCAGAACTTGTGCGAGATGCCCTTGTGCGATTAGGGGACTTGTGCGATTAGTTATTTGGTGCCATGAATTTCGGAAATCAGTTTTTCCATTCTAGCAGTTTCTATCTTTGCAAATAATTGATCAAATCAAGCATTTACCAATTAATTCTCATAAACCCTAATTAACCCTAATCATAAAAACAACCCATCATCATCAAAAATTGGATCAACTTATATTATTAACTCTTAATTCCTAAATCATCATGCCACTAACAAATACAAGCGATACACAATTCGGATCAAAACACACTTGCATATCGACATAGCATTTTTTATAACAAATATCTAATCAATCTAGTGACCACCAATCCATTGCACAACCCACACCCTTGATCCTGATTTTTAACAGGTTGATTATCAAGATTCATTCAACGAATTTGTACAACTTAGTCATTGAATCAACATCAATCGAGTACATAACATACACAAACATCACACATATGCTCCAACAAGATAACATACTAATCGAAATCTTATATTATACTAACCGTGAGCTTGTTTGCCAATAAACACGTGTGATCAAGAGAAGGGAGTGATGCGATCCGTGTGGCTTCGAAAGAGGATGAGGCTGCCGTCGAGTTCCAAGAGAAAGAGCTTAGGGTTTTGTGTGTGTTTTCTTGCTTGCGAATTATGAGGAACAAAACCCCATAAGGGGAGTGGGCCGAACCCTTCTTTGGGCTGCCCTTTGGTCTCGAGTATAAGACAAATAGTATTGGGCCGAGAGGGTGTGTGTGACCAGGGACAAGGTGTGCGGCCCAAAAGGGCTTGTGCATTTTGACTTATGTTGCGCGACTAGATATACATATACATCTTAATCTTCAAAACACATAACATAGTAAAAACATAGCGTTCCATTGCAAACAAACACATCAGTTAATCATATAACGTTCATACAGGTTACATCAAAGTACAACGAAAAGGTTCTAAATACGAGTTGTCACATCATCCCCAAGTTGAAAGAAATTTCGTCCCGAAATTTGCACGTAGTCACTGAGGAAGCTAGTTAGGTTGCGTGGTTTCCTGGTTTTCCTGGGGTGTCACATCATCCCCCTGTTGGTTTGGAATTTCATCCCGAAATTCCGCAGTAGCTTCAGCCTCAGTAGTGGTCTCACTTTCTCGAACAACTGGGGATACTTGTGTTTCATTTGGTCTTCTCGTTCCCAGGTAAACTCTGGGCCACGACGGGAGTTCCAACGAGCTCGAACAATGGGTATTCTAGTACGTTTGAGAACCTTAACTTCTCGGTCCGTAATTTCCACAGGTTCCTCAACGAATCGCAACTGGTCGTCGATAATGAGTTCCTTGAAAGGAACTATGAGAGTCTCATATGACAGACACTTCTTCAAATTTGACACATGGAATACGTTGTGAACTCCACTGAGCTCTTCGGGCAGATTCAATCGGTACGCGACCTTGCCGATTTTCTCAGTGATTTCAAAAGGTCCGACATAACGCGGATTTAGCTTGCCTCGCTTGCCAAAGCAAACCACACCTTTCCAAGGTGAGACTTTAAGTAGCACTCGATCCCCAACCTGGAACTCGAGCGGTTTCCTGCGCTTATCAGCGTAGCTTTTCTAACAGTCACGAGCTGCAGCCATTCGTTGTCGTATTTGGGCAATCTTTTCCGTCGTGTCGACGACGAGTTCTAGGCCAGAGATTTGGCTGTCGCCAACTTCTGCCCAGCATAAGGGTGATCGGCATTTCCGTCCATACAGAGCCTCGAACGGAGCAGCCTGGATGCTAGTGTGATAACTGTTGTTGTATGAAAACTCTACCAAAGGTAGGTGTCTTTCCCAGCCGTTACCAAAGTCGATTACACATGCACGAAGCATGTCTTCAAGAGTCTGGATGGTGCGTTCAGTATGCCCATCCATCTGTGGATGATAAGCTATGCTCATATCTAGACGCGAGCCAAAGGATTTGTGCATCGCCTGCCACAAATCAGATGTAAAACGTGAGTCACGATCAGAAATGATGGAAGTTGGCACCCCGTGCCTCGAGACTACTTCCTTCAGGTAGATGTCTGCTAGAGTAGAGAACTTATTCGTTTCTTTGATAGCCAGGAAGTGTGCAGACCTGGTCAGTCGATCCACTATCACCCAAATGGTATCGTTTCCTCGTTGTGATCTAGGTAAGCCAGTAACAAAGTCCATGGAGATTTGCTCCCATTTCCATGTGGGGATTTCTGGTTGTTGGAGTAGGCCTGATGGCTTCTGGTACTCAACTTTGACCCTAGCACAGGTTAAGCATTTACTAACATAGGTCGCTATGTTAGCTTTCATGTGGGGCCACCAGTACGTAGTTTTGAGTTCGTGGTACATCTTATCAGAGCCAGGATATACCGAGTAACGAGACTTGTGTGCCTCATCCATCACAAGCTCACGCAAACTACCATAAAATGGGACCCAGATGCGCCCCGCTAAGTAGTAAGCTCCGTCTTCCTTTAGTTCCAACCATTTCTCCAATCCTCGTAGGGACTCAGTTTTAAAGTTTTCTTCCTTCAATGCTTTGATCTGTGCCTCACGAATTTGACGGGAATACTGTAGTGAATTGTAAGCTGCAACGCACGTACATGCTTAGGTTTGGTTTCCTTACTACTGAGGGTGTCAGCCACAACATTGGCTTTGCCTGGATGGTGCTTGATTGCGCATTCATAGTCGTTCAGGAGTTCGACCCATCGACGCTGTCGCATGTTCAACTCCTTCTGATCGAAGATATGCTGGAGACTCGTGTGATCGGTGTAAATGGTGCACTTGGTACCGTAAAAGTAATGTCTCTATATCTTAAGCGCAAACACCACTGCTCCCAACTCCAATTCGTGAGTAGTGTAGTTCTTTTAGTGAACTTTAAGTTGGCGTGATGCGTAAGCAATGACTTTCTCACGTCGCATCAACACACAACCAAGTCCTTGGATTAACGTGTCACAATAAACCACAAAATCGTCTGTGCCTTCAGGCAATGAGAGAATAGGTGTGCTACAAAGGTTCGACTTTAGCTGCTGAAATGCGGATTCCTAGGCATCACCCCAACGGTAGGTGACACCCTTCTGAGTAAGAACAGTAAGAGGCTGCACAATCTTCGAGAAATCCTTGATAAACCTTCTGTAGTAACCTGCCAAACCCAAGAATTGGTGGATTTCAGTTGGAGTTCGAGGTGCAAGCCAATTCTTGATCGAGTCAACCTTGGATGGATCAACGTGAATCACATCCTTATTAACCACGTGGCCTAGGAAAAGGACTTCACGAAGCCAAAAGTTGCATTTCGAAAACTTAGCATAAAGTTGTTCTGCTCGAAGAAGTTCTAGAATGAGTCATAGATGGCGCTCGTGTTCCTCCTGACTCTTGGAATATATTAGGATGTCGTCGATGAATACAATAACGAACTTATCCAAGTAAGTTTGCACACTCGGTTCATTAGATCCATGAAAACCGCAGTTGCGTTTGTCAGCCCGAAAGGCATAACTAGAAACTCGTAGTGCAGGTAATGAGTCCTGAATGCTGTCTTGGAGATGTCCTCGTCTCGGACTCTCAGCTGATGATAGCCCGATCTCAGATCAATCTTAGAGTAAAAGCTCAACCCTTGCAACTGGTCGAACAGGTCATCGATACGTGGGAGAAGATAGCAATTCTTCACGGTCACCTTGTTGAGTTCACGATAGTCTATACACATTCTAAAGGCTTTCTTCTTCGTAAACAAAACTGGCGCTCCCCAGGGCGAAGAGCTAGGACGGATGAAACCCTTGTCCAAAAGCTCTTGCAGTTGCGCTGACAGTTCTTCTAATTCTGATGGAGCTAAACGATAAGGTGCATGAGCTATAGGCGCTGCTCCTGGAGCTAGCTCGATTTGAAACTCGACTTGACGATGAGGCGGAAGTCCAGGTAATTCCTCAGGAAATGCCTCAGGAAAGTCGCGTACGATCGAGATGTCTTCTCTCTTCTTTTCTTTCTTTTTGGTGTAAGTAACGAGAGCTAGTATAGCAGCGTGGCCCTTTCGCAAACACTTCTGGGCCTTAAGGAAAGAGATGATGCCCACAACAGCACCACTCTTGTCGCCACGAATGACGAGGGGTTCACCGCTTGCACAAGGGATGCGGACAATTTTCTCCTTGCAGAGTATTTCCGCTCGATGTTGGGATAACCAGTCCATCCCAATGACAACGTCGAAGCTACCAAGTACGATGGGAATAAGATCGATAGAGAAAGTCTGACCAACTAAAGCGAGATTAGAACCCTTAACTATGTGTGTGGCCTCAAGATGTTTATCGTTCGCTAGTTCTACAACATGCTTAGAATCCAGAGGGATTGGGGTACGCTTAAGCATTTTACTAACTTTTAAGGACACGTAACTAGTATCGGCACCCGAATCGAATAAAACAGAAACAAAGAAATCATCCAGTAGGAATTTACCCGTCATGACATTGGGATCGTTCCTCGCATCACCCAGACCAATCACAAAAGCACGTCCCCTGGCACCACTGCCATCATTGTTATCCCTGTTATTTCCATTCCCTTGATTGTTATTGTTGTTCTGATTCTGGTTCAGCTGGGGGCAGTCTCTTTTAAAGTGGCCCTCAGCACCACACTGGAAACATCCCTTGTTGTTACCATGTTTTTGCTGCTGCTGCTGGCGTTGGTTCTGTGGAGTCTGTTGCTGATGTCGCCTCTGATTCGCAGGATAAAGGCTCCTACAATCTTTTGCTGCGTAACCTAGTTTGTTGCATCTCTGACAGTTGTTCTTGCTACACGGCCCGTTGTGGTGCATATTACATCGATTGCACTAACGGTGGTTTCCCTTATACCCACCCTGTCCTTGATTACCAGAAGATTGTTTACTAGGGCTCTTGTAGTCGTCAGTCCTTCGCTGCTGAGACTGAACAGAACTTGAACCCTTGCTTGAGTTTCCATCCCATTTGCGTTTGTTCTCGCTTGGAGCATCAGAAGTAGTGGTAGCACTAAGACGTTTTGGCAGTCTGCTCTGCTCGACTGCCTGATCGGTGAGATGCTGGGTGTAACAACTTTCATCAAAAGTCATATTTATTAAATTAATTTGACCAATAGGAAACCCTAATTGAGACACCCAAGTGATTCTGCGCAAACCCTAAAATTTTCAGAACAATCAGAATCAGGATCAGGGCCCCTAAAACTCAGGGGGGGTATTTCCTAGTTTACGATTATCCAAATAATTCGTTGGCAGAAATGAATTTAAGAAATCTGTTGACTCAGCTGAGCTAGTCCCACACGTGGCCACCTTATCCGGATTGCATGACCCTTACGGACCGTAAGGGTTAATGCTTACGGTCCGTAAGCTAAGCCAAATTTGTGTATAAATAGCAGACATTGGCACTTGAAATTCTGCGTATGTTCGACGGAGAAATTCTTTCTAGGCACCGAGATACGTTCTGTTTATCACAATTAACACACACGGATCACTAATCGACGCCGCAATCAGGGTATTAACTCGATCGCTATTACGATTCATTGTCCGATCGATCAATATATCCAATGGATGTTTAAGTGCCGCCCACATTAGGGCTATACTTTGTCGTTCGTCGTTAAATCGATGGATGTTTAAGTATCGTACTTTGTCGTTCGTCGTTAATTCGATGGATGTTTAAGTATCGCACTTTGTCGTTCGTTGTGAGAATTTGATCTCGTGAGTTATCGTAAATGCTGTATTGATTACTAACCCCGAATTGCGTTCCTGTTATTAAATTTAGGTTAAAAAGGCTAATCAGTAGGCTAAACTCTGCCCGTATAATTTTGCAATGTGAGTCATTCTCTTTTTATCAACTATTTTACAATACCTCAAATTATTTTCAAGGTTATAATTACAGGGACTAAGTCGTGGATATCTTGAATTACTGGTTAGTGGGGTATTGTGCACATTACTAATTTCTCCCAGATAGGTTCATTGACCTACTCGGGATAATCACTGTTAGGTTCATTGACCTACAGGGATAATCATCACTATTTAGGTTCATTGATCAAAATAGTGGTATGACCATCGTCACCATTGTGACATGTCACCATTGTGACAGAAAGCCAGATAAAAATAAGATAGAAGCCATTGTAATCGCTCTTATGCTGTAATTAATAACTATGCATCATTATGCAAAATAGAATGATTCACTCAGTATTTCCCGCTGACAAAACCTTTTTCAAACATGTTTCTGGTAATCTGTTATGATCTAGGAAAAGTGCCATATAGCACTACAAGCTCAAAGAAGTGGCTCAGTATAAAATAAAGAAACATGTTTTGTAAAATAAAAGATTTCTTCGTGAAATCTCAAGATTGTAAATTACCGGGTTTTATCCCGCGTTGTGAAATAAAATAATCGGGAAATATTTCAGTCTTAAAAAGATCCTGATGTTAAACTTCCGCTGTTAAACTCAATTAATTAAATATCACGGGATTTCTGTCCCGCGGCTCCTGAAACGGGTCAAACCGGGTCGGGGGCCGTGACAGAAAAAAAAATGGTATCAGAGCCACTGATTTAAGCCAATTAAGTATTTAGAAAATACTTAATTTTTATTAATTGCTATTTTTTGTGATTATATGTTTTATTATCTAGTTAACTGTATACAGTATGGGCAGATCTTTATATGCTAACTAATGTAGCAATTAAAACAAGTTCTTAAATAATTTAAGTTTAGCATCTTTATTATCTACAGTCCAGAAACCTTATTCAGTAAATAAATAAATTTACAAATAAAATCTAGTGTGTTTTAATTTTCAGTTGTTTTGGTAGTTACCCAGTATGAAATACTATTTAAAAAGTTGTTCTATAAAATTTTGTTATGACTTAGTAATTGTGTGTATTTTGCTAAACAGCATGAGTGACTTGTCTGACGTCCTTCAGAATTTAAATCTTTATCCAGTAAGAATAGAGATTTCCAGAGATTTCAATAGGTATATTCCAGACATAAAAGAACCTATAGAATTCAACGCTTTACCTCTCGAGAAACCTAAGCCTAAGAAAATGGAAATTGGGGAAAGCTCTAGGCAAATTGAGGGGTTACCATCTCAAGAAGAACTAGATTTTATAATGGCAACCAATGATACTATTGAGCCTATTAATGAAAATGATTTTATTCATTCTCTTGAAACACAACTACCAATAAACTTAGAACCAGCTATTCCAAACCCTTCAATCCACTTGCAAATAGATGAATGGTTGACTAATGAAATACATTTACAAAACAATCCCTATAAGCTTTTTCCTCAGTTCAATCCAGAACCTTTACCAAATCCACCAATGAGTAACGAAAATATGGCTAAACTCCATCATTTTGATAAAGAATTAATGGATGCTGGGAATAGGATCCAAGAGATTTTGGGATAGATCTCCTGGAATTACGATAAGAGGGAACGCCGTTACTAGAAAATCAACTGACAAAGGATAGGGGATTTATGAAACTATGATTGTGTAATAGTAATAGTAAAATCAGTATGTGTAAAATAAATAATAAAACGGTTGTATATAGAAGCATGATATAATCTATAAAACAAAAGAAATATTAGAAAATTACAATTTTGGTTGTATAATTGTTTACGTGATTATGTGCAAATAATTGTAACATTGGATTATTTCTTTGATACTAATTATTTATCTATAAATTAGTTATCAGATGGAAAACGCTAATAATGAACCAGTTAATGAGGTTAATCAATCTGAGCAACAACCGGGGGATCAATTTATGACTAGGCAGGATATAGAAAATATCGTTGCTCAAGGGATAGCCAACGCTATTCCAGCAATGGTTGCTCAAGGGATAGCCAATGTTATTCCAGCAATCGTTGCTGCTGTTAAAAATCCAATCGAACCGCAACAAATCGTTCCTAGTAAACGTATTTCTGAAGATAACTTCAGTAATAGTATAAACAGAGGCAGTAATCATGTTAATCATGATAATGAACCACGGCAAGCTCCGCTCCCTAAGAAAAGGAAAGCTGCAACGCCTGGTTGCACTTACAAAGAATTTCTTGCTTGTAAACCCACTGAGTTTGCAGGCAATGAAGGAGCGACTGCGGCACTGCGTTGGTTAGAGAAAACCGAGGCAGTAATTGCCATAAGTAAATGTGCTCAGGATGATCAAGTCATGTACGCGTCAAACATTTTCAAAGAAGTGGCGCTAGAATGGTGGAATACGGTGTTACAAGCAAAAGGAAGAAGGATGGCGTATGCTATGAACTGGGAAGAATTTAAGAGCTTTGTAGAAAGAAAATTATGTCCTGAGTATGAAAAGGAACAAATGACAAATAAGTTTCTAACCCACCGGATATGGATGTAGATTGTCGAGGGTATACTTCGACATTCTTCGAATATGCTAGAGTAGTACCAACCCTGGCTTCGCCAGAGCCGGTACTTATTTCTCGTTATATTTGGGGATTGATTTCCGAAATCCGTAATATCGTCAAGGCTGCGAAACCTCGCACGATTGATGATGCGGTAGATTTAGCCAATACTCTGACAGACGAACTAGTACAGACAAGAGAAGAAAATAGAAGGAAGGAAGTAGCCCAAAAGATTACCCAAGAATTTCGTCCAGTTAACCATAACAATTTCAAGAAAGGAGGGAATGGTCAATCTTCTACTAGCCCATTTTGCAATTTTTGTAAAAGAAAGCATTTTGGAAGATGCAAAGGATATTGCAATTTTTGCAAAATTCCGGGGCATCAAGAAGAAGACTGCAGGAGGAAGAAATTTTCAGTTTGCTACAACTGTGGAGAAGCTGGACATCTTAGGCCAGATTGTCGAAAACTGAACCAACCATCTAACAATAAAGCAAAACCTGCAGAAGGAGCAAAAAGGAATGTAAGAGCCTTCCAACTAACTGCTAAGGAAGCAGAACTCATTCCAGATGTGATAGCCGGTACGTTCTTAGTTCACAACGTTTACACAAAAGTATTATTTGACTCTGGTGTAAACCAAAGTTTTATAAATACTTTATTCTTCCAAACTTTTAACTTACCAGCATTGGGCAAATTTCTACAATAGAAACGGCAGATGGGAATTCAGTTAAAATAAATAAGGTTCTGCAACACGTAGAAATAGAACTTTTAAGTCATAAATTTTCTGCAACCCTATTATTTATGTAAATAGTTGAAATCAAGGTTGTGCTAAGAATGGATTGATTAGTAAAACAATTATGCTCAAATTAGCTGTGATAAGAATTCCATAGAAATTTGTGCATCCAATGGAGAAGTAATAATGATTACAGGAGATAAGCTATGTAAAACCCTAAAGTTCATATCAGTAATGAAAGTTGCTAATTATGAACAAAAGCAAGGAATAGTATACATGATTTCAGTAATCATTAATACTAAAGATAAAGAATTTAAGGAAATTTCTGTAGTTTCAGAATACCCAGATGTATTCCCAAAAAGAGTTATCAGGGTTACTACCTGATAGGGAGATAGAATTTAGAATTCCTTTAAATCCAGGAACTATACCGATAAGCCAAGGCACCTTATAGGTTAACACAGTGTTATTTAAAAAGGATGATTCGATGAAAATGTGTATTGATTATAGGGAATTGAATAAGGATTATAATTAAGAATTAATACCCATTACCTAGGATTAATGATCTATTCGGTCAACTTCAAAGAGCTAGATATTTTTACGCTTCGGTTATCATCAATTAAAAGTACAAAAGAAAGACATACCTAAAACCATTTTCAGAACTAGGTATGGTCATTACGAGTTTACAATCATGCCCTTCGGATTAACGAATGCACCTGCAGCATTCATGGACATGATGAATAGAATCTGTAAACCGTATTTTGATAAATTTGTAATTGTCTTCATCGACGATATACTTATTTATTCCAAAAGTCAGGAAGAACATTGTCAGCACTTGCATGCATTCTTAACTTTGTTAAGAAAAGAGAAGTTTTATGCCAAATTCTCGAAGTGTGAATTTTGGTTGCAAGGAGTGCAAATTCTAGGTAATATGGTGAATCATGAAGGTATTCACTTAAATCTTGATAAGATAGCAGCAATTACCAAATGAAAGGTTCCGCAATCAGCAATGGAAATTAGGAGTTTTGTAGGTTTAGCCGGATACTATAGACAGTTTAATTAAGGATTTTTTTAAGATAGCTATATCATTAACTAAGCTAACCTATAAAACAGTTAAGTTTGAATAAGAGACCTAAAGAAGAAAAAGCCTTTAGGATCTTAAAGCAGAAATTAACCAAATGCTCCAATCTTATCCTTATGAACTGAAGAATTTGAAGTATACGGTAATGCTTCAAAGCTAGGATTTGGATGTATGTCAATACAACGCAAAAAGGTAATTGCGTATGTTTCAAGACAGTTGAAAAAGTACGAAGAAAATTATATGACTCATGATTTAGAATTAGGAGCCGTAATTTTGCCCTTAAGATATGGAGACATTATCTTTACGGAAGTAAAATTATTGTCTATACTGACCACCAAAGTCTAAGATATATATTTGGGCAAAAAGAATTAAACATGAGGTAAAGAAGATGGATGAAAATCCTAAGTAACTACGACTGTGATATTCAGTATCACGAAGAAAAGGCTAAAGACGAATAGAGATTGCCAGAAGATTTATACAGATAATAGATGAAAGCCGTTGGAGTTCGAGTTGGAGACAAAATGCTATTGAAAGTATCTCCTTAGAAATGAGTTATTAGATTCGGTAAGAAAGGAAAGTTAAATCCAAGGTACGTAGGATCATTTCCAGTAATCCAACGTATAGGACCAGTTGCTTATCGTTTACAACTACCAGGAGAGTTAGCTGGAGTACATGATGTATTTCATGTATCCAATCTCATGAAATGTCTATCAGACAAATCCTTGGTAGTACCTCTTTAAGATATAGAGGTAAACGAAAAGTTAAAATTGGTAGAGAAATCTCTTCAGATAGAAGATCGAAAGATCAAATTTCTCAAAACACAAACGATTAGTGTTAGTTCAAGAAAAGTGGGATTCAAGGAGAGGACCTGAATACACTTGGGAACCGAAATCCAAATGAAAAAGTATCCTCAAGTATTCCAGTAAATCTCGAGGATGAGATTTTATTAAGGTGGGGAGAATGTAACAACTCTCATCAAAAGTCATATTTATTAAATTAATTTGACCAATAGGAAACCCTAATTGAGACACCCAAGTGATTCTGCGCAAACCCTAAAATTTTCAGAACAATCAGAATCAGGATCAGGGCCCCTAAAACTCAGGGGGGGTATTTCCTAGTTTACGATTATCCAAATAATTCGTTGGCAGAAATGAATTTAAGAAATCTGTTGACTCAGCTGAGTTAGTCCCACACGTGGCCACCTTATCCGGATTGCATGACCCTTACGGACCGTAAGGGTTAATGCTTACGATCCGTAAGCTAAGCCAAATTTGTGTATAAATAGCAGACATTGGCACTTGAAATTCTACGTATGTTCGACGGAGAAATTCTTTCTAGGCACCGAGATACGTTCTGTTTATCACAATTAACACACACGGGTCACTAATCGACGCCGCAATCAGGGTATTAACTCGATCGCTATTACGATTCATTGTCCGATCGATCAATATATCCAATGGATGTTTAAGTGCCGCCCACATTAGGGCTATACTTTGTCGTTCGTCGTTAAATCGATGGATGTTTAAGTATCGTACTTTGTCGTTCGTCGTTAATTCGATGGATGTTTAAGTATCGCACTTTGTCGTTCGTTGTGAGAATTTGATCTCGTGAGTTATCGTAAATGCTGTATTGATTACTAACCCCGAATTGCGTGCCTGTTATTAAATTTAGGTTAAAAAGGCTAATCAGTAGGCTAAACTCTGCCCGTATAATTTTGCAATGTGAGTCATTCTCTTTTTATCAACTATTTTACAATACCTCAAATTATTTTCAAGGTTATAATTACAGGGACTAAGTCGTGGATATCTTGAATTACTGGTTAGTGGGGTATTGTGCACATTACTAATTTCTCCCAGATAGGTTCATTGACCTACTCGGGATAATCACTGTTAGGTTCATTGACCTACAGGGATAATCATCACTATTTAGGTTCATTGATCTAAATAGTGGTATGACCATCGTCACCATTGTGACATGTCACCATTGTGACATGTCACCATTGTGACAGAAAGCCAGATAAAAATAAGATAGAAGCCATTGTAATCGCTCTTATGCTGTAATTAATAACTATGCATCATTATGCAAAATAGAATGATTCACTCAGTATTTCCCGCTGACAAAACCTTTTTCAAACATGTTTCAGGTAATCTGTTATGATCCAGGAAAAGTGCCATATAGCACTACAAGCTCAAAGAAGTGGCTCAGTATAAAATAAAGAAACATGTTTTGTAAAATAAAAGATTTCTTCGTGAAATCTCAAGATTGTAAATTACCGGGTTTTATCCCGCGTTGTGAAATAAAATAATCGGGAAATATTTCAGTCTTAAAAAGATCCTGATGTTAAACTTCCGCTGTTAAACTCAATTAATTAAATATCACGGGATTTCTGTCCCGCGGCTCCTGAAACGGGTCAAACCGGGTCGGGGGCCGTGACAGTGGGATAGTCGTATAACCCACTGGATTGTAGGGAGGTTAGCTAAAGTCACCATACTCTGAATCTCTGGCACTGCACCTTTGATTTAGAGCTCGATACGCTTGTAGGGATGATCTACCATGGTGGGACACAAAGCAGCTAATTTATTCGATCTCTTAGTATACGCTTCGATTTCGGACCCTGTCATCTTCAGATTGTAAAACTCCACCTCTAGGCTGTGAATGTCATCACGATGACAATACTCTTCTTTGATAAGGTCCTTAAAGTCATTCCAGGGAGTGGCATTAGCAGCTGCCAACCCTAACATCTGCACTTGTGCGTTTCACCAAGTTAATGCACCGCCTTCAAGAGTTCCAGTAGCAAACTTCACCCTACTGGAAATAGGGCATTCACACATTTCGAAAACGGATTCGATTTTCTCGAACCAGTGGAGGAGACCCATGGCTCCCTCAGTGCCGTCAAAGATACTTGGTCGACAGTACATGAAGGTCTTGAATGTACACACTCGAGGCTGAGCATTTTGACCTGTCGTGCGAGAAAGAAAGGACAAGGTTAAGCACGAGGCTAGGTTCACGAGAGTAGGATCTAAACATCATAGGGTAGGTCGAAACAGCAGGCTATACCTCCTGCTTGAGCTGCTGCGAGAGCCTCAGCAACTCGTTCGTTGATTAGTGCCGTCAGTTGGGCCTGACTCAAGTTGAGACGTCCACTCATGATCTTCACATAGAAAGAAAATCAAGTAAGAATGGTGACGTTGAGGTGTGTAAAGTGTGAGATGACAGAAGGGAGTGAGCACGTAAGGTTTCAAGCAAACAAATGCATGTCAAGAAGGTACATTACAGCTAATGGCATCGGGCTACTACGTTGACTAAGCATACCATGATCAATGCGCTATGTAAACTAACAGGCAAGCAATACAAACATGAACCATGTCACCTATAATGTTGAGTCTTGCACGTGGAGCGAAGCGTCGTTGTGGATCGTCGAGCACTGAACAGGTTATAGTCTGGTTTTTATCAAAAAGCTTTTCCCTTTTTAAAACCAAGTTCACTATAACCAATGGCTCTGATACCAATCTGTCACACCCCCAAAATCCACAAGCGGAGTATCACCGCAGGAGGCGTGACTGACCAGGATCCAGCCACCAATCATATTGAACAATATAATTAAATAAATAAAAGTCCAAACCAAACAATATAATTGGTGTCAAAATAGTTTAACAAGTCTAAGTTATCAGCTAAAGCATAAAGTTCAAAACCCAAAACATAAGTTTAAAAGTTCATAAGTTTAACATGGAACTCAACAGCCAATGTCCCACAACGACCTCTTCCTCCTGTGCAAGCTCCATCTAAGCACCTAACGACCTGTAAGGCATATAGTAACGAATCAACAACAATGTTGAGCGAGTTCACAGTTGGTTGTCCAGTTTAATGTAGTTCCAAAAACCACAAGTTGTTTCGAAAACCACGAGTTATCCAATTCCTTGTTTCCTAAACCATAACCAGTGGGGGCTTCCCCATGTTAACCACTAGACCCGTTACCATATCGACTACTGACTGTAGGTATGTTTATGTGCCCTGCGTCATTGTCTATCATCATTGACTAGTGCCCAGATCCATTAGTCCACGCCCGTCCTCTGCGGCACGGTGTGAGGATTGTCAAACCTAATAGCACTATTTAACTAATGACCCATTCGCCATTGGCCTGACGATTAAGTCGATATAAAAATAAGGGACTTAATGATAGAGTTGCGTCTAGTGTCAATGTTGTCACCCTTCAGTTAAGAAGGTGGGAGTACATGTCAAGAAGAACACACAGGTTTCAATGTTGTCACCCTTCAACAAAGAGGGTGGGAGTACGTATTCTACCCAAGGAGAATACGCAGGTTTCTTTATTAAGCGTTAACCCATTCCCAAACCACCAGGAATCCCATGCCTTGTAGAAAGTGTGAACTCACCTTAGATTAGCTCGGCAGATAAACAAAAGGTCACTTGAGCTATTTGTGGTCAACCACATCCTAGCATGGTTACAATATAAGTCAGGTCTAGGTTCAACTAATTCACATAGGTTTCACACATAGCTAACAATTTCCGTACACAGAAGGATCATGGCATACATGCATTATCATAGTAACTGGTTCATCAACACTTAGCATATTAAACACTAGCATGCAAGTTCACAAATAAAACTCAAATTGTGTGATTCAAGTGATTGGGCTGGTGAGCTTGTGCGAGCCCGATTATCTTGTGCGATTCAGTAAATAAAGCCCAATCAATAACTGGCCCAACCTGTTGTGCGATCCGCACAAACTTGTGCGATCCACAACATGTTGTGCGATCCAATCCATACCCCGACCCATTAAACATACAGTCTAAATATATGTGCGGCCCAAAAGTATTAAACAAGGAGGCTTCTTGTGCGGCCCAATATATTGTGTGATCAGCACAGTCTTGTGCGATCCACAATATATTGTGCGGTCATGCATGAACAGACAGTACTATGTGCTACAACAGTTGTACCCTATGATATCCTAGCTTGTGCGACCAGAATTTGTGCGAGATGCCCTTGTGCGATTAGTTATATGGTGCCATGAATTTAGGAAATCAGTTTTTCCATTCTGACAGTTTCTATCTTTGTAAATAATTGATCAAATCAACCATTTACCAATTAATTCTCATAAACCCTAATTAACCCTAATCATAACAACAACCCATCATCATCAAAAATCGGATCAACTAATATGATTAACTCTTAATTCCTAAATTATCATGCCACTAACAAATACAAGCGATACACAATTCGGATCAAAATACACTTGCATATCGACATATCATTTTTTATAACAAATATCTAATCAATCTAGTGACCACCAATCCATCGCACAACCCACACCCTTGATCCCGATTTTAACAGTTTGATTATCAAGATTCATTCATCGAATTCATACAACTTAGTCATTGAATCAACATCAATCGAGTACATAACATACACAAACATCACACATATGCTCCAACAAGATAACATACTAATCGAAATCTTATATTATACTAACCGTGAGCTTGTTTTCCAATAAACGTATGTGATCAAAAGAAGGGAGTGATGCGATCCGTGTGGCTTCGAAGGAGGATGAGGCTACCGTCGAGTTCCAAGAGAAGAGAGAAAGAGCTTAGGGTTTTGTGTGTCACACCCTGACTTTTGCGGAAGCGTGATTATGGTGTGACTTCTTTAATATCATTGCATTCAATCATAACAACAACTATATGATAAAACCATAGATTTGTCATCCATTAAATAAGTTTAAAACATAACAACATTGTTTTGAAACGTAGACTTCAAATTCAAGTTTTACAAATTGTTTATGAGTTCATTAAGGACTCGTCAAAAGATATTGAATAACACCAAGGTTTGGAAGACGTGTCTCGTCCAGGAATAAGACACACTAACCAAACTCAAAGACCATGGATGACATCTTTATTTCTATCGCAGCATAAAAACTTCCAACGCCCGCCAGATCCACTTACAAATTCCCTAAAATACATGTAGTTTGAAAACATCAACAAAAGTTGAGCGAGTTCATGTGTTCGTTTGTGTGTATGTATAAACCTTTGAAATCGTGTAAGTATGTATGTAAGTTTATAAGTCTCGGTATGAAAGCAACAAGGAAAAAGAGATCACCAATGGTTTGCAAGGCCATTGATATGTGTGAAGTGATGTAGGAAAACTCAAACCTAGCAGATTTATCAGTAAGACATAGTCACCACATGGTCCACTCAACGGACTCAAGGGTGGGGCTCACTACACCCAAATAGATCTATCACTTATGTCCCTCGGTCCTACAACGAGGATTAATGGCCTTAATGTCGTACCCACCACTCACATGATCTAGCAGTACCTTTCCTTAGCTAACCATACCAAATGTAATCATATGTAAACAGTTGTAACATGTATTTCACCCCCGAAGTATAAGATTGAAAACAGTTAAAAGAAAAGGGGGACATAAACTCACAGTTTTGCGTTCCTTGTATCCGATGTAACTCAAAGCTTCCTCTAGAACGCACGACTACCTACATGCGTACTAAGGTCCATTAGGCGAGCGAGTCGTGCCTTGACTTGGTATTAATTAGTGCCTTTGAGTTACGTTTTAAAGTGTCTTCGTTATTATTCCAAGCATATAATTATTTGTTAAAATAATTAATATTTTAACTTAAATTATATTTATTAAATTTCGGAATAATTGTTAAACAATATTTTGTAACAATACTTCTCAAGTATTTATATTCGTTTTCCTTCCCAAGGATGGGTATATCTCATACATGTATGTCCGTATTCTTGTATTTGTATATCTTGCCATGTATTGGCGTCGTAATCCAGTGTATACGTATTTTCTTAATAAATATCCAATATATTTCCAAAACATCATATTTTTAAGTCTCACTTAGAAAATATATATATAAACTCATTTGTCCAAAAATAATGTATTTCAAGAAAATATATATTTTTCTCAAAAATCATATATCTCCTAAATAATTCCAAGAAAACATATATATTTTTAATCTCCAAAAATTATATATCTCCTTCTTGTCAAAATATGACATAACTTTGTGATAATTGTGAAAATCCCATTTTCATTCTTTCGGTGTCCAAAATATTATTTACCAAAAATATATTTATAACGTATCTTCCGGAATCCTTGGTAGGTTACATTTCTAGTTCGGTTTGCCAATATATTGTGTGTAACTTGTGTATTTATTCCTCGTGATTTTGGTAACATTCTGGATTGTAATTTTTTGGTATTTTGTCAAGTTATATTATTTTAATCCCTAAAATAATATAACTACTACACAAAGCATACAAATATTCACACAAATCATGTCTTTAATGTAAATATATATTCTAAATACATATTTATCCATTTTTATTTATAAAAACCAACCTCCAATACTTGTATTTTTGTTACAAAAATGATGGCAAAATTTATATTGAAAACCATAGTTAAAATACACTTGTAAATATTTGTTAGAAAATATTTTTCTAAGTGTTTATATTTTTAGAAAATTTTGCCATAGTTTCCCCTAAAAATGGAGGTATCCATGCTATTAAAGCATATCATTTTCTTTTCAAAAATCATCATAAACCATCAACAATCAATCTACACTTACCAAGTGCTAAAACAAAGCTATCTTCATAATGATCATGAACTTGAGTTTTCATAAAAACTTGTAGTAACTTGGTAGTGTGTTTAGTAGACTTAGTTACCCTTTGAAGGAAGATCAATGGGAGATTTAGAGAAATCTTTAGCATATCTAAGGAAGATCAATGGGAGATTTAGAGAAATCTTGTAAGATTTTAGAGGTGGGGTCACATAAGTGACCGTCCACTTATATGGGGGGGGGGGGGTTTCTAAGTGTAACCTCCAACCATCTAGTTAGATTAAAGGTTTAAATCCAAGCATTAGTTATAAGTGTAGGTTACTTGATATTTTTAGTAGGTGTTAGGGTGTTCGGGGATCATAACTAGCTCAGAAACAATAAAACAATGTTTCTAGTAAAATTTTGGTGTTTCGGGTAGTGTCCGGTTGTTCGGTTAGATACCGGTTCATTAATGTGCTAAACTATATCGTTTAGTGATTTTCATGTACCCTTTTGTGACACTTTTAATTCCCGACACTTAGGAAAGCATTCAGGACCATTTTGCCATATTTTTGCACATTACTAGCTTGTTAAATTGCCGATTTTTGCTGAAATGTGCTGAATTTAGCACTTTAAGTGGGTTTTAGGCACTTCCCGGCACTTTAACTATCACTTAGGAATGCAGTTTGTGGTCCTTACTTCCCTACACACCATACTAGTGTAGTACTTAGTCTTTGGCTCACACTGTGTCTCAAAACAACGTTTGTCTATGTACTGAACCACGTCCGCATTTTTCTGTCTTATCCGTTAATTGTGCTAACCGTGCTTTGTGCATCATGTATGACAATAAAGTTTGCATGTAATAGTGATGTGTCATTATGCGATATGTGATGCACATGTAAGTATGATGCAGTAATCAGAAAGCAGTTAAGTATAATTCAGCACAGTCATTAAGCACTAATCAAGATTAATTAATTGTACGGACGCATGCAAATTTAGCAGTTGTCACATTGTGTGTGTTTTCTTGCTTGCAAATTATGAGGAACAAAACCCCATAATGGGTATGTGTATGCGCACAAGGGGAGTGGGCCGAACCCTTCTTTGGGCTGCCCTTTGGTCTTGAGTACAAGACAAACAGTATTGGGCCGAGAGGGTGTGTGTGACCAGGGACAAGGTGTGCGGCCCAAAAGGGCTTGTGCGTTTTGACTTATGTTGTGCGACTAGACGTACATATACATATTACACTTCGAAACACATAACATAGTAAAACATAGCGTTCCATTGCAAACAAACACATCAGTTAATCATATAACTTTCATACAGGTTACATCAAAGTACAACGAAAAGGTTCTCAAAATACGAGTTGTCACAGTTCGGCTCAAGGAGTGAGAAATATTGACGATGGATGTTGATAGTTATCCCGAACCGAAAAGCTCTACTTTAAAAAAATTGCAAGATGACATCATCAAGAAGCATCAAAGTGGATGATTTTTATAAGTTTATGTTTTTTTAAGTTATTAGGATTTTTTTAAGTTTATGTTTTTTTAGGTTTATGTATTGTTTTTTTAATATTAATGAAATTATTTTCCTATTTTATATGTTAAATGTTAAAAAAGTGGAAGATTTAAAAAAAATTAGTGGGGTAGGATCATCCTCCCATTTCTATTGTTTTTATGGGATGGACCATTCTCAAAAGGACTATGATGTGGCGCCTAGATAACAGATCACCCTCCAAAAAAGGATAGTTACATACCATATATCCTTATCAGATTCCATTTATACTAAAACCAAACTCAAGAACTCCATGTTAGAATCATGTTGTGTTTTCATTACTTTAACAAACGATGTGGGTCACAGTGAAACTTGTGAATGGAGTGAAGAAAAAAACAACTAATATTGTTATTTTTAAATTTCAAATTTATTTTTTTATGGTCAAAGTTGAATAAATTATTGAGAAACTTTTATTTTTAGTTGATCATTGAACCTTTTTTATATTATTAATTAATTGGATGTTCAAGTTCTTTTTTCTAAATCTTTTGCTATTTTTGATTCTTCATCTATGTTGCTGTTGCTTCTGGTTATGAGAGTTTGCATCTTATCTTTAACCTTTTTAAATCGAAATGATTATAGATGATATTTGTTAATAGAATGAATTGCAACTAATGGTTGGTTTTTAAATAGATCTATTAAATCTTTGTGACTTACATTTATTTTCCTCTTCTTTGTATTCACTATTTTTTTCTTTATATTGTTAAGCTAAAATCATAGAATTGAATAGATGGAGAGCATTAACTTTCCGTATCTTTTTATTATTGTGAGCCCAAACTTATGTCGTTGCTTTTAATGTCATCAAATAGTATTGGTTAATTGAGGTTTATTTAAGACCAAAGAAGGTGTTTGCTTATTCGTAAACATTCCTACAAGTAAGAAAGTGTGAAGTGTTGACCAGTTCTGTTTAAACATAATGGAAAACATGTAAATCATACATGTTAGAGCAGACATGCCAACAAAGAATTCAAAAACAGATGCAATCACGGAGTTCGACATGATAGTCAGCTTGATTTGGTTCCTGTTTAGGATGTATGTTCTTGATGGTAGTGCCGAATTCTAAGGTTAGGAATTTGTAAATGGAGAGAGAGGGGAGACGAATTGTGTGTTGATGTTATGAGAGTCTAACCTTAATTCTTCTCTAGTAATCTCCTTACATACAACAAAGGGGAAACCTAATTAGTTAATAAGGGTAATATGGTCCATCAACAATTACCAACTAATTATATTATAGGTAAAGGGGAGAGTTCAATTGAAAACCACTAGTTAGAGTGAAAACTCGAAAACTAACTAAAAAGCTCAAAAAACATACCAATTTTTTTTTTACAATTTTTTTTATAAATTTTCACTACTTTTAATATAAAAAAAATTGTAGTGCACATGGGCAATAATACACATGTGTAGTACATATATAATGCATATGTGCAGTACAAGTTTTTTTTTTTTTTTGAAAAAAAGTTTTTTTTTTATATATAAAAAGTAACGAAAATTTGTAAAAAAAAAAATTGTATGTTTTTTGGGCTTTTTAGTTAGTTTTCGGGTTTTCACTCTAACTAGTGGTTTTTATTTAAACTAGTGATCTATATTATATAAATGATTATAATGCCTACATGATTAAATATAACATAATTACATATTTAATCTTACATGGAGGACACATTCCTTCAACACTTTTCTGATTTCGAACACCTAGAAATCTCTAGTATTTATCCCCTAGACCATATGAGGGTTTCAAGGGAAGTCGCCCCCGTATGGTGGGGGTCCAAAGGGTAGAACCATTGAAAGTTACTTCAGATTTACACGACTAATAAAAAGTTGCATAGAAATAATTAACAGTTGCCATCAACAACGTGGCTCATCAGTGACAAGCGGGATTAGTAATAGGTTACTATAATTGTAAGTTACTAATGATCATTAGAAACTTGTTAGTCATTGATAAGTTACTATTAATTAGTAGTAACATGTTTCAACTATGACTACGGAGAATAGTAACAAAGTTACTGCCGTTCGAGTTTTCGCGGATGTTTTCTCGTTGATGTAATCGAATAACTGCTGACTATCATAACCATCAACTATCATCTGAAACGTTGTATTGATTCCTCACTTATAAAAAAGGAAGTGTTTGGTCTGATTTTGGTACATGTTTTCATGATTGAACTTGCATATTTCTTCTTGTATATCTCTTTGAATTGTCCAATAGCATTCTCGAGTATACTATCAAATTGAAAGTGGTCTCAACACGATTCATTAAAGATATCAAGATACTACAAATTCTGAGCATTATGGTACAGTTTACGTAGATTAAACGTTGAATATTCACAAAATAAGTTAGAATAAATTTTAATTATAACATATCCTTGTAGTAAAATTAAATCGATGTACTAAAAGTTGATCATGTTAGTTCAAATATCGTGCAGGTGTACTATTTTAATAGTAGTATGAAATGGTACATATATTATTAGATGTACTTCTCATTATGAGTTTTTATGTAACTTCTTCTACTTGTGAATAGATAAACAAAGTCATTTTATTCTTTGTTTTAAATTTTTATATAAATGGTTACGAATTCATGTTTTTATTCTCAACTAAGAAACCAATACGTGGTTGAAGTGTGGCACGGTACTTGAAGCGAAAATATGAATTTTGCAACGTTTAAACTCGTTATTGAGACCCATTGTTTCAAGTGGATATTGAATTGATGTCGATTCTCCTCAAGATATGACAAGCACCCAAAATCGCTAGAGGATGACACGAGTTGTGGCTCAAATGTAACAAGTTAGAAAGTTTGAATATCTTTGATGTCATTTGGTGCAAATATGAGGTGTAAAAAGGTTGCCAAATCTATCCCCTTTTGATTATTGGCATGCTTAAATAGTGCATATCTAATGTACATTAAACATCATAGTGTCAACTTTTTTTCTAATCAGAAAGATTCTTGAATTGTATCTTTGAAAATTATGAAACTAGAAAACCGTTAACTTTTACTTTATAATATAGTGTATATCATGATAATTTTCTACCGTATAGTATACTATAATGATGATAATAGAAGTGTTTTCGTACATGTAACAAGTATTTTGAGGTTTTCTGGATGTGCCTTCAAAAGTTATTATAAATGTTATGATTTGGAATTTTTAGAATAGTGTTTACTACTTGAACTTGTGAATAATATATGACAATTTTAGTTTTTTCATATGTTAAATATCAAGATAGTTAAATTTGTATTTAATGTAAGACAATCGCTTATCCTTAAAAATAAACGATTTTTAAAATGAAATCATTCCTACATATTATTTTTATGGTTGATTATATTATAACTGGTATCATAATTTTTTGATTATTGTGTTTTGAAATCGCAAAAAAAAATCTATTTTGAGTGTTTGGTAAAAAATGAATAAAAACTAATTTTTTACGTTTTGTAGAGATCAAAACGTGATAATCCAAAAGTATGTCACCCCTTACTGCAGGAAAACGTGATAATCCAAAAACTGGTTTTTTTTACGTTTTCACTTATTTATTTTTTAAAATATATATATTTGCTATACACTCAAATAGTTGATTATCTGATTATTGTGATATCAAACAACATAAACAAAACCAAACACTGTTGATTATCTGATTATTGTGATATCAAACAACATAATCAAATCCAAACACTATCTTTCTGCAACACGTTTTGTTACAGCTAATTATCTGATTCTGATTATTCAAAACGTATAATCTATTTTCAAAACTCAACCCTAAACACCCTCTTAATCATTCAACATCGAATAATCACTTTTGTAGAGATGTGTTCAATATAAAGCCGCATAAAAACCTATACATAAAGCTTACTGGATAGTGAAAGAGAAAAGGTGAAGCATTTAGTTAGATAGTCGTCTTTATCAAAGTTAAGGTAATCGTTACATGTATTTTTACGGTTCTTATGTATCATAGTTAGATAGTCGTCTTTATCGAAGTTAAGGTAATCGTTACATGTATTTTTACGATTCTTATGTATCATTGCTTAAGTAATATCGCGCATTTAAAGGTTTTCATCTTTATCTTATGTATCGTTGCTGTATTTATTATTTTTTTTTTTTTTTTTGTTATCCTTAAAAAAATCTTTATCTTGTTACCGTGTTTCTCGTGGGCCACGTGTCCGTCAATTATTTGGTAGGTCCTGATATGGACCCTAACCATACCCGAATCCGAGTACTTGTCAGAAGAGAATCTACCCACATGAAGAAGCATATGTGGTGTGGTGACATCAAATTCGAAGGGCCCATTTCATTTACTTTATAGTTATGGCTCGTGGGCTCTTTTGGCCGATATGACCCCATTATATTAATTTATAGATATTATTTGATGTTTATAAGTTATAACTAGTTTTTCCCCGCCCGCGTTGCGGGGCAATAAGCCGAATATTTCTCTCTTATGACATGTATGTCTGTGTTTCGGTTACTTGTACATGCTACTCATAACACGATCTCAAAAAAAATTAGATCGAGTCAACTAATTAAAAAAAAACACTACTATACTTTTACTAAAAAAAACTAAAACGATGGAAAAACTATAATTTTAAAGTTGGAGCAAAATTGTAATTTTCAGGACAAATGAGCATGTACCAAGCATGCCTGGACGAATAAAAATTACACCTATGCCCGACCGCGTTGCGGGGCGTTAAATCAAAAATTTCTTAGTTTCATAACATGTATGCATGTATTTAGGTTACTTGTACATACTACTTATAACACGATCTAAAAAAATACATCGAGACAACCAATTAAACGAAAACACTACCATAGTTTTGCTAAAAAAAATTAAAACAATAACAGGTCTGTAATTTTGAGCTGCGGTAAAATACTAATTTGTCAGGATCAATGAGCGAGTGTTAGACAACTGCTTGACACAATAAAAGGTACATTGAGTCAACCAAGCAAAATAAAACAGTACTATAGTTTTGCAAAAAAAAGTAAAACGATGGCAAGATCATAATTTTTAACTGGGGGAGAAATCGTAATTTTTGAAATTGGAACAAAATCATAATTTTGAACAGAGGGCAAAATCGTAAAAATATTTTGAACTGTGGGTGAAATCATAATTTTAAACTGAGGGCAAAATCATAATTTTGAGCTATGGGGAAAACCATAATTTTATTTTGAACTGGGGACAAAAACGTAAATTTGAGTTGGGGGCAAAATCGTAATTTTGAGCTAAGGGCAAAAACATATTTTTATTTTGAACGGGGGCAAAAGCGTAATTTTAGACGGAGGGTGAAACCGTAAATTTAATCTGGGAATAGAATTAGAAATGAGTTTTTGAATTGAGGGCAAAAGCATAAATTTTGAGCCAGGGTAAAAATATAATTTTATTTTGAATTAGGGGCGAAAACATAATTTTAAACAAAGGAGGAAAGCGTAATTTAAAGCTAGAAATAAAATTAAATTAAAAATGGGTTGGTCCAATAGGGAAGTGTCAGGCAAGCTGCCTGGCACTATTCCCTCAATTTCAAAACGATGGCAAGATCATAATTTGGGGGAGAAATCGTAATTTTTGAAATTGGAGCAAAATCATAATTTTTAACAAAGGACAAAATCGTAAAAATATTTTGAACTGTGGGTGAAATCATAATTTTAAACTAAGGGCAAAATCATAATTTTGAGCTATGAAAACATAATTTTATTTTGAAATGTGGACAAAACGTAAATTTGAGTTGGGGAAAAATCGTAATTTTGAGCTAGGGGCAAAAACATATTTTTATTTTGAAGGGGCAAAAGCGTAATTTTAGATGGAGGGCGAAACCGTAAATTTAAACTGGGAATAGAATTAGAAATGAGTTTTTAAATTGAGGGCAAAAGCGTAAATTTTGAGCCAGGGCAAAAATATAAATTTATTTTGAATTAGGAGCGAAAATATAATTTTAAACAAAGAACGAAACCGAAATTTAAAGGTAGGAATAAAATTAAATTAAAAATTGTTTGGTCTAACAGGGGAGTGGCACTATTCCCTCAGTTTCAAAATGTACATGTAGTAGTAAATTATTTAGAAATACAATAAAGTTTATTTTATTTATTTAAAGACAGTTTATTTGTGCCATATTGAGGATTGAAAGGGTTGACAGTTTTTCAGAATGCATTCAAATAAATAGATATCATAAAAAAAGTTTTATTATTTTTTTTAATTTGTTTTCGTAATAATATATAATAAATTGAGTTAAAACATTTTGTTTTGTTTTCATAAAAACTAGTGTTAAGCACTCCCGCGTAGCGGCGGTGGCGAACACTAATGCGACACTACCGCCAGCGACCACCGACACTGAAGTTGCGGCGTGTTAATACGAAGAAATTAAATGAAAACGTAAAACATAGAATAAAATAACTAAGTTGATCTAGAACTCGTGCGTTACGATGAACTCGCGTCTATTTTTTCTCGTTTGACAGGTTAATCGTAATCTATATATAATATATATCATTACCACTATACAAACCATAATGCATACATTACAACAACAAGTGCATCATTACGTTGCAAATTATATTTATACAAGATTTTGGCTAAATTAATTAGATTATTATAAATAATAATAATTTACAAATAAAACCATACAACTTTGAATGGATCAAAATGATTGAGTACGGTAAGATAATGAAACCATTATTTGATTAGGTTACAACCACTTAAGCACAATTTACAACCATACATGCATACAAAACAGATTGAATTTGGTAAGTTAATGAAACTATTATTTAATTAAGGTACAACTACTTAAGCATAAATTACAACCAAACATGCATACATGGTAAGGTAATGAAACTATTATTTGATTAATGTACAACTATTTAAGCACAAATTACAACCAAAGATGCATACAAATGTTCCAAATAATGGTATATAAACATAAATATATAATGATAAATTAATCTAAAAACTTAAAATGACATTCTTTCGATGTTGGTACCATGGGTCAAAATTGAGTGAAAATATCTCACCAATATATTTATCCTACCAGGAATTCATTTTTAAAACTTGTATGAAAAGACGTTAAATACACTGCTTGTGGTGTGCACATATAATGTATATATGTGTGGTCGTTTGGGGGAGGAGGGGGGGGGGGTTAAAAGTGAAATGGTACTAACTTTAACATTATTTTACTAATTTCGTGAAAATAACGTTAAAAACGGCGGATGGTTGATCATGCATCTGGTGACGTTGATATCTGAAAGACACGGGAGTACATGCACCAATCAGTCTCTGTCCCGATTGTTTGAGCGGTATATGTCTTAGGTCCAAGGCTTACTAAAAAACTACAATCGAGCCGGGGGTCTTACTGGAAACAGTCTCTCTATCCCTATGAGGTAGAGGTAAGGCTATCTACATCTACCCTTCTCTGAACCTATCTTATCTTTGTTATTGTTGAGATTTACTGAGTATGATGATGATGTGTGAAAAGAAGTTAAGAACCCCACTTCATGTTTTATATCAACTATTGCATTTTGCTTTGTATCAATTTATTCATTAAGTTTATCATGCTTTGTATCAATTTATTCATTAAGTTTAACAGAAGTGTTATATTTTCATCATTTACATTACAACTAGTTGGTAACGCTCGCGCGTTGCAGCGGTAACATTAACATGGTTATGTATGTTAAAAAACATGTATAAAGTAACGGCAGCTCGTGTTTGAATATTGAATCGTAAATAAAAAATTTCGTAACGTAAAATTACGAAATGACAAAAGGTTACGTGATATGCATTAAAGTAAAAAAAAGGTTTATATATAAATGTAAACAAGGTTAGAGCCCCGTGTATTACACGAGTTGAATAAATGTAATTTTATACATTAAATAATAAAAAAGTTATATCTTTATGAACCTCACATATTGTACGGTTTAAATAAATGTCATTTTATATATCAAATAATAAAAAAAAAATATCTCTAAAACCATGTGTATTACACAGATTGAATAAATGTAATTTTGTATACTAAATGCTAAAAATGTCGTATCTTTAAAAAACCCGTGTATAATCGGGTTGAATAAATCTACCAAATAATAAAAAAAATTACATCCTTAAAACCCGTATATTACACGTGTTGAATAGATCTAAAAAAGAGTTATATCTTTAAAAACCATGTGTATTACATAGATGAAATAAATGTAATTTTGTATATTAAATACTAAAAACGTAGAATCTTTAAAAAAACACGTGTATAGTCGGGTTGAAAAATCTATCAAATAAAAAAAATATATATCCTTAAAAACTCCGTGTATTACACGTGTTGAATAAATCTAAATTTGCATAGAAAATGATAAAAAATTATATCTTTAAAACTTCATGTACTGCATGGGTTATATAAATGTAACTTTGTATAGTAAATAATAAAAAACACTATATTTTTTAAAACCCCGCGTTTTACACGAGTTGAATAAATATGATTTTGTATACCAAATAATAAAAATTTTTATTTTTAATAAATTAGGAAAACATTTAATATTAATTTATTATTTATATATTTAATAAAATAAGTAGGAAATAAAGGTTTCGAAATATATTAAATTAACAATGTAAATTTGAGGATAATATTTTATTAAAGTATGATAAGATTTAATATTAATTTATTATTTATTTAGTTAATATAAAATAAGTATAGATTTGATGATATCTTCAATGAATGACACGTGTTCAAAAATTAGTTTCTTTTATTATAGTAGATATATAGATGAAGGAATTAAAATAGATATGATAATATATATTAAATAAAAAGGGTATATAGGTTGTATTTCTGTTGGGATTGAACCCTATCAGAGGAACAGATAATTAAAGCCAAAACTGGATCAGGGCAGTGGATCCAGAATAAGCAGTGAATGTATACAAGTCTCTCCCCTTGAAAGTGGTTTCAACATCTGATGACCTCCATCCACTGATCATTTACAACATCTGCTGATTACAACTGCTGACCAAGTTAAATGCTGATGATGACTAAAGCCCTGTTGATCAATCTACTGCTATGGGTCAAGCACTGCTGAAGTTATCAAGTACTGCTGGAGTCACAACAGTGGAAGGATAAAGCAGTAGTTTAGTTTTCTTATGTAATGAATTGTAATCAGTAGTTAACATAGCAGTGTTTGTATTAGATCAGTTGTTAGAGTTTGTTAGGAGGTTAGATCTCACTTTCATGGTGACGTCAGCCAAGATGCTTCAGTGGTTTGGGCATGCCTATAAATAGAACAGTACCCTATACTGTTCTATTAGCTCTTCACCACTTTTCTTCCTGCACGAACAAACACTGTGAGCTCAGGCTGAGGGGGAGTTTGTTACATGCATGCAGTGTAATCGTAGTTGAAATAAATTCAATCTTTCGGTTCTATGTGAAAATGTGTGTTAAAAGCAATTCTCCTGTTTGATTGTGTGCAAAGTTTAATTCCATTTATATTCCGCTGCATTACTTGTTCATTGTTCATCTTAATTCAAACATAAAACACAATCAATCCAAACTCAGATCCTAACAATTGGTATCAGAGCTCGGACAGTCAAATTTGATTTAACAATCATTTTGACATATATAGTTCAGCTCAAAATCGATGATACTAATAGTTGTTCGTTTTGTTGAAAAACAGAGTAAGGTTTAATCACCATCAAAGTTGATTAATCAGTACCTGTGAAACAACCAGGATGACGCACAATCACAAGATGATAAGAATAACACCGGCTCACTATTCAAACCACCCATGCTAAAACGTAATGAATACAACATCTGGGAGAGAAGGATGGGTCACATCCTTGCTCAACAAAATACCAGATGTTGGAGATCTGTTGTTTTTGGGCCACATGTTCCTATGGTGCCAAGTGCTGAGGATTCAAAGAATTTCGAACCTAAAAAACATGAAAACTATACTGAAACTGATTTTCAAAAGTTCGAATTGGATGCCAAAGCATTTAGCATCATTGCATTTGCATTACCCAACGAAATCTATGCTGGGCTGTTACATTGTAACAGTGCCAAAGAGTTATGGGATACACTTAAGGAACAATTCGGGGGACCGGAAGAAGTACTTGAAAATAATAGGGAAATTCTGAATCATCAGTATGAAACCTTTTGTCACATCAAGGGTGAATCATTGACTCAACCGTTTGAGCGATTCAGTTGTCTCATTAGTGAGCTAAGACTTGTTAAGGTTGTATTTCCTAATTCTACACAAAATAGCATGTTTCTTAGATCACTACCTGAAAAATGGGATACAATTGCCTTTGTTACTAGAAACTCTGTTGAGTTCAAAGATCTGACACTGACCCAACTTCATGGTGGACTCCTGACCTATGAAAGGGAGTTAAACCATAAAAAGAGGTTGCAAGAGTATGGCAAAGTTGCAGATGATTATTCATTTGGCAACACAACTCTTCTGGGTCAGGAAGAGACTGGCAGCAGTAAGGATCAGAGTTATGATCATTTTATTGATATAACTGCTGGTGCAAGCTTCAACTCTGATCCTCACTCATCCAACTTTGCTTTCACAGCAAATGGAGAAAACCAGATCTCTGATAATCTGTCTTTTGAACTCAATGATTTACAACACTCTGATCCCACTGACTTAGAAGAAATGGACATTTTGCATCAATTAGCACTGCTTAGTGTAAGAACAAGCAAATTCTATAAAAGAACAGGGAGAAAATTCCCAGGGTTACATGGGAATTTAAAAGCGGGGTTGGATAAGTCAAAAATCAAGTGCTATAAGTGCAATAGGCTAGGTCATTTTGCTAGGGAATGCAGAAGTCAAACCACTGGTCCAATTATTACTCATCCCAGCTCAAACCCTAGACCACAACATCAAAGCACTGTGCACTATACCCAATATACCCC
>JARYGA010004746.1:0-33586 GCA_030545235.1 Helianthus tuberosus | reverse complement strand
ACCAAGCCAGATACTAAGAGGATAACTGAAGGGAATGTAGCACCACCGAACACTGGGGGAAGAGTGTTTGCACTTTCTGCTATAGATGCTGCTAACACCTCAGGTACTGTGTCTGGAACCCTTCAGCTTGGTGATCTTAGTATCTATGTGTTATTCGATACGGGAGCGACACATTCCGTAGTTTCTAACTCGTTCACTAAATACCTTAAAATTGCACCGACACCACTAGAACACGCTTTGTCTATTTCTACTCCTATGGAGAACTCTATCCTAATCACTCATGTTTATAAATATTGTCCTATCCGTATAGAATCCGTTGTGTACAACGCGGATCTTTTTCTGATGCATATGTGTGACTTTGATGTGATCCTTGGAATGGATTGGTTAACTCGCCACCGTGTGGCTATAGATTGTTATTCTAAACGTGTCGTATTTGGCAATCTTTGTCGTCCTGATCTTATTTATCAGGGGGTTCAACCCCATAAACCTCTTTAGATTATTTCAGTGCTCAAAGCTCATAAGTTAATCTTGCACGGTTGTAGGATCGAATCGTGACCCAAATGAGTTGTTCAGAAGAGTTCTTGTCTATACGAAAGGCGGAAACAGACGTATAGACTATGAAACAGCTTGATTATCACTTTAAACGTCTTGTATATTGATATAACACTGTTTACAATCAGTAGACAAACCGGCAGCACCTCGGTATCACAATCTAATTCCGTGCATAATGAGAAAACAACAAGCCTATTTATAGGACATGTGATTCCGTTTGAACATCACATGTCAGTACAAACGAAATTACCCAAAGTAATATCGTGCGGTATCATAAACAATTCTATTTCATGTCAAACCTATCCTATTTTGTGTGATGTTGCAATGATGATGTCATATTGTGATGTCATCTTTATGATGTCATCATCAAGAATGATGACATCATTCTTGTTCAGATCCGCAACGCAACGAAAACAAGACTCGATATAAGACGAAGTCGACAGATGTATGCACCAACAGACTCCCCCTAAGATGTTGACGAGTCTTAAGTGTCGAGTCTTCATAATCTTCAGTCTTTGGGCTCTTTTTAGTTATCAACACCAACAAACTCCCCTCGAACAATCTTATCTACTCGGATGTCTTCAGACTCCCCCTTTCGATTTGCTGGGATCGTAGTCTGGCTTGTTGAAATCACAGAGTCCTCAGGTATTGGAACCTGGCTCTCTATCACTCAGAAATCCTGCACATTCTCTACCTCACAATAAATTTCACAAATTTAACATATGACAAATTTATAAACTACAAGCAGGTATCTTTCCAGAATGATTTATCATTATAAAAGCTACTGATGACCACTTGTAGACAAATATTCAAAAACTTTTTCGTTTAAACACAAACTCACTATCACCACATGCTCATCATGTTTAGCACTTGGAATTTTGAAAATCAGCTCTCCAACATCAGTTGTCGAAAATCTTTTTGGATTTTTTAATATAAATGAAATGCAGTAAAGAAATATTTACAAACAATATTTTTGTGAGTTTGTGTAAGAGGATCATATCAGTTATTGAGACAAATCACCAACACCGTTAAGCTTTAATCATTTTAAGTTCTAAACGATTCACTTAGATTGTCAGTATACTAATCCACTTAAATTTTCACACAAAGTTCAAATGTTTCGAGATACGAGATTAATGTTTTAAGCACTTAAACTCGTTCGCGTGTCCCACCTCAGAATATACTCCCGTATCCAGATCCCAATATTCAGTCTTACAGGTGAGTATACCTAGATGATATCTGTAAGGGGTTAAATTGCGAAGGCCGTGAGAGCTCAGGTCTGAACTTCTGTTCAGCAGAGAGATGACGGCTTCGACTTTTGGTGGGTCCCCTTTAGAGGATCTTTTTTACAACAGCATTGATTAGCAATTTTATTGTCTCGTCATTTTATGCTGAGGGCGGCGCTATATTTCAAGCAAGCGGGAAGTATTCTCTGGGGACTAGGCCATTGCTTCCGCAATATCAGAAGTCCCGGGATAATACCCCAGATATCACTAAGCATAAAGACCTAGTATCTCAGAAAGAGGGGTCCTTCAAACAAGATTTCGGGGGTTACCCATATATCCGAGAGATGTTACCCACGATATAAGCAAGTTTGAATTTAGGTTTATATCTCGTCACAATCTACTAAATGTGCGAAAACCTACTGACACACATCATCAGTGAGACCGTTTATCACATTTTGACTTTCCATTTCTCTAGCATGCTGTGATCGTTCACTGATGTACTATCATTTCCTCTTTTATACAACAACACTCATTTTTTGAATTTTATCGTGTTTTTTTATTTTTCAAATTTTCAAATGTTTTTGGATTTTCTGAAATTTTTACTCCCCCTAAAATGCAAATACATTCAAAGGAAATTTGAAAACAAACTGTACAAGTAAATTGACAACTGATATCGAATCACTTTAGATCGCCATCCTTTTGGCATAAACAATCAGAACTCCCCCTTACAACAAACTATTTTCCCATTGTGATTTCAAAACACTTAAGTTTGTTTTAATCAAATGGGTTTTCCGGAAAATAAGTTTTGTTGATTTTACCAATTGTAAGTTAGGGATTCAACACATTGTTTCTCAATCATATGCAGGAAAAACAAGTACAATTTCATGTCCTTGATTTACCACTTGTAAGTGAAAGACTTTCCTCAACCTCTTGAAAGTTCACTTATCAACTTAAACCACTTGTAAATCAAAATATAACAATATAAAACTATCACCTGTAAATTTACCAACCATACCTTTCAAGAATGATGCCAATTCCTGCTCCACACTTACCAACCTGGGAGCTCCGGCAAATCAGGAATTTATGGTGAAAATGTTGTCACCCAAGCCTGACCAGCCTTGGGTGATTTTGGTGGCAAACACCTGTCCCACCAACATTTTGATTTGTAAAATTCTTTAGCACCCTTCACTTTCCTGTCAACCATCTTCCCAAAAATATGTTTTACATTTCCATTAAACACCTTTTCAGCATCAAAATCCTTTTTATCAGCAAAGAATTGACCTGATATCTCAAATCTACCTTTTGATTTTAGATTATCTTTCGACAATGGCGGAAAGTTTTCCTCGTTCAACTCAGGAACGGAATTAACAACCTTTTTCTCAACAAATGACTCCTCTGATTTTATGGAATCAGACTCATTGTCAGGACTACTTTCAGAACTTTTAACAACTCATTTTTGTTTATTCAAATCAACTTGTCTTTTATATAATCGTTTTGAACTTTCACCTTCTTCGGAAGTTGAATTTTCAAACACTTTAGATTTCTCAGTTGATTGTTTCTTCTCAATGACAAGTTTTTCTTTCAATTTTGAGTTAGAAGTAACTCCATGTTTTGAGTTGTTGAACTATTGGCAATTCCAAGCAATATGTCCAACTTTTTGGCATTTAAAACAAGTTCTTTTGTCAACTCTTTGAGCAAATTTCTTCACATTCTTCTTTATTTCAGCAAGAAACTCTTGATTTGATTGTTTCCAGAATGGTTTCTTCTGCTCATCTTCAGAACTTCCTCCTGAAACAAATTTTGTTTTTGGTTTATAATTTTTCTCATTTTTATAATTTTCTGAAGAATTGAAACCTAAACCTTTCTTTTTGAAGTTACTGTTATGGTTTGGTTTCTTTTGAAAACCATAACCAGAACTGTAACCCTTTTTCTTGTTCAATCTTTGTTGAACTCTTGAAGTGTACTTTTTAGGTTTTTCATGAAAATTTAAATCTTTTATTTCAGAAATATTAATTTATGTTAATTTGAAAACATGTTTGATCTGTTCAGTTTTGACACTTCTTATTGGAAATTCTTCATCAGAATATAATTTGTCTGAATCATTCAAAGTATAAGCCACTTTGATTAATCCATCATTCAAATTAGATTTTGATAACAAAAATTCTTTATTGTAAACCCTCTTAACCGGTGAACTCGGACTCTTCTCAGACGAACTCGAACTATCTTACTTAGACTCCGACTTTGACTCTTCATCCGTATCTAACACCTGATCGACAACTTTCTTTACTAACTCAGACTCATGATCAGTGTCAGACGCTGTGAATGTGACATCAATATTATCTGGTAATTCATCAATGATTTCAGACTTTAACTTGATGTTGAGAGCCTTATTTAAATGTTCCTCATTAGGCTTTCTGGGAGCATAACTTTCATAGATTGGAGGCGGACACTTGTTGTACTTGACACCTTGTTTCTTACCAGTATCGGTGTCTTCCGTCTCTTTTTCCTTGAAAGCTTCAAGACCTGCAACGGTAGGATACACACGATCAATCAAATAATCACATGTTGTATAGCTCAACAGTAATCGTTTAATTCTTTCACTCTCAATCTTCTCAAGTTCCACTTCTTTCTTCAACTGTGCACAATCTTCAATATACTCATTAATGACTTTTTGCTTCGACATTAATGTAGAGTTTATCTTTGTCATAGCAGCTTCAATCTCTGAGTTTGTCTTTTTCAAACCATTTACTGTGTTATTCAGAACATCATACGATTCCTTCACATACTTCACATCACACAACAAATCTTCTTTCATTTTTTCTAACTCAGCGATCCTTTTATCTTTTTCATCACAGTTCTTGCAAGATTCTGAACATTTCTCACAAGGTTTAGTAACCTCAACTATCTTTTCAACCTCGACAATCTTTTCAACTTCAACAAGTTTCTCGACTTCAACAAATTTTTCTACCTCGACGATTTTCTCTACTTCGACAATTTTCTCAACTTCTACTAATTTTTCAACTTCAACTATTTTCTCCACCACTTTCTCCACTTCAACAATTTTCTCAACTATTTTCTCAGTCACTGGTTCAACATTTGCTTCTCCAGCTTCTGTTTTTGCCTTTTCATCAGCCAGCATTTTTGTTGCTTCCAGCTCTCTTCAATCTGGCAATCTTCTTCTGATTCAGCATCTCCATTTTATCTGCAAAAAACAAATTAAAACTATCAGGATCTATACCTTTTCTAGCATTGTTAAGATATTCTTCCTCATCATCGGTATCAACATCACTTCCTAGATCTGGAAAAATTGAGATTCTTTTCTAACTAGTCTCATCTTCACCTAGGATTCTAGCTACAAGAGCTGTTCCAGGTATGTATTTGTCCCAACTAAATCCCTCAGCAACTTTTTCATCATCTTGATGAATAAGTAAAGTTTTCTTCTTTCCGTCCTCAAGAGTATGAGATGATGATGGTTGTTGATCAATTTGATGAAAAATGGATTTCTGATAATAATCATTCTTTTCTGATCTCCCTGTTGCTTCTCGTTTTTACACTCCCGTTTAAAGTGTCCCTTTCCTTTGCAACGAAAACAAGTTACTTTTGACTTGTCAAATCCTAATGGAGAATTAGCTAATCCCCGAAACTCATCTCTTCCTGTGATTTGTTGAAATTTTTCCGCACGTCTAACAGCACTAGCCATACACCATTTCACATCCATCAACTCAAGTTCCTTTGCATCAATTTGGTCATAATCTTCTTTTGTAAGCATCGGATTTCCAATTTTGCCAGCAATCAAACTTTCATAAGATTCCAACATAGCAACGAGAGATGCCATGTGTTGCTTGGCTATTTCTGGAGACAAATTGTGACCATTTTGAATATTCAGAGTAACATTACATTGCAGATTTGTAGAATTTTGTTGTTGAGAACTTGGTGTGGTATGATTTGGATCAAAGCTTGAATACGAGGATGAATGTCCACCACTCTGAGTCACCGTACTTCCCTTTATTCCAGAAGAACTATCAGTACTGAAACCAGTTTGAATCTTTGGGCTGGGAGTAGCCTCAAATTTGTTTCCTCGGTAGTACAAACTGACATCTTGTTGAGCATTTGGATTCTTCATGATTGCTGTTTTCTGAATATCCAACTCGTGCTCTTTAATCTTCTGAATAAATTGTGCCAGATTCATATTTTCAGATTTTCTCATGTGTTTGATAATCAACAGATAAGTTCCCCATTTCTGTTGTGGTAATGCATCAGCAAGTTTATCAACCCATTCCACATCATCTTTCTTTATATCCAATCTTCCCATTTCCAACACAAGATGACAATATCTGTCAATGGTCATCTTTGTTGTTTCATGATGAAAAGCTACAAACATGTCGAATGATTTCTTCAATAATGCCTTCTTGTTTTTGAGCATATCTACACTTCCTTTGAATTTCTGAATCAATGCATTCCAAATTGATCTTGCAGTGCCCTCATGTTGAAGCAAAACAAAGATATCTTCTTTAATCGCTTATTGAAGAATACTGATCATCATTTTTTTCACTTGTATATTTCAATTTATCAGTTTCTGAGATGTCACAAAAAGCCTTTTCAAGCCCACGCTCATTTTTCGGTTTTTCGTAATCTTTTTCTAATGAACACCATGCATCAAATTTGTAAGCTTGCACCCAGTTCTCAAATCGATTTTGCCAACCTTTAAAATCTTCAATGTACATCAACTTCGGTGGTTTCTGATGAGTTCCCGTCTCATTCTCACTGTACAATGTTTCAGCAGCTGTAACTGGTGCAACTGGTGTAGCAAACGCATTGTAGAATTCCTCTTCCATGTTTCAAAGTCAAAGCTTCACAAACACAAACTTTCTTGTCTTAAAAATACTGGTCTCAAACGAGCTGGATCACCTCGTAAAACACCGGCATACAAACAAACAAACGATTAGTTTAAACAAACTGAATACGTAAAAGTGTGTGTTGATGAAATCAATCTAAGACTCGTGTCGAAGATTTGCAGACACTTTCAATGTATTCCGGTATAATCACTGAATGAATAAACCAGAACAAATGGGCCACGAGATATGGGCTTAGAATGAACTATTGTGATACACTTTTGGGCTTAGAATGATTTGGACCAAGATTTACACATAACAATACTGACAACACTATTTAATGATTACTGATATAACTGGACCTTTGAATTATATTGGGTTTCAAATCCACATGCAAACTGATTGCTGATTGAACCAAAAGTCTGAATTCACATGTAATGATGCGTGACCGACAACATTAATAATCACATGCAAACACTTATATCAATACATGGGCCGACAATTTTAAGTGTTTACTTAATTCTGATTGGGCCGCTATGTGAATCACATGGGTCGGATTAATTCTGGCCGACAACTATCAATGGACAAACAAATATGATTGGGCCGATGTATATTGATTAGATCAAATTATGTATTATTATTAAGGGTATGTTTGGCAAAAATAGCCGGTGGCTGGAAGCTGTGGCTGGTGGCTGTAAGCTGTTAGCTGGTAGTTGTAGCTGCTAGTTAGTAGCTGTAGCTTTTTAGATATATTTGATGTTTGGCAGAGTAGCTGGAGCTTTTAATAAAATGTATAAAATGACCAAAATGGACATAACTAAAAATTTAAAAAGTTTGTTCATTAAAAAGTTCATTATCTTTAGAGGTTAAAAAAGTCATTTTTTACCTAAAAGTTTGTAGCTCATTCTAAACGCTACTAGTAGGAGCGTTCAACCAAAAGCTTCAATCTCCTAACCTAAAAGCTTCAAGCTCCTTCAACCAAACAATGTTTTTTATTGAATATGAGTTTTTTCTTAAAATCTTAAAGCTAGAAGCTTCTTAAAGCTCCATGCCAAACATACCCTAATTCAAAGTTGAAAACAAATCTTTATTCTTATCGAAATTGTATTGTTTATTATTATTATTATTATTATTATTATTATTATTATCAATTAACAGGTGAGAAAAACTAAAAAAATAATAATATAGAAATACATCAGAAAGTAACACGTGTTCGAAAAGAATTTTCATTTATTAGTATAAAGAGATGAGATGAGTTATTTTGCTTTTTTATTTTTACTATTTTAGATTAACTATTCTTTACAAATTGTGGTTAATTTATTTTTAGGAACCGTAATTTATTTATTTGTCAATATGTAACTTAATTATATTTATATAATTTTTATTTTAGTTAATTATAAAGTTGAATATGCAGCTGTATTTAATTTATTTTTTTCTCGACGCTCCTATGTAAATTTTTTTGTCAACCAAATTTCATTTAGAATACTAAACATAGAGTGTTTATTTGGTATCATTGGCTACACGAGTGTCGGTACCTTACTGGTATTCATTTTCATTGTTTTCTATTGATGTAACACATGTCGACATTCTTTTGGGCATATTACAACTTTATTTACTTTGTTTTTTTTCGATTGCTATAACGTGTGTTAGAGCGATAACAAACGAAACCAATACCAACCGAGTTTCCGTTGCGTGCGGATTTCTACTAGTTTGTAACAGATTATGAATGTGATATTTCAACGATGTACAGTCAAAAACAGAATCTACTTATAATATTATATTTATAGATGTTTAACGAGTGCATAATCATATAAGTTTTTTATAGTGATGAGTACACGACTAATATTATATATGAGGGCATATATTACAAACAAACCATGGGATGAAATGTAACATTATCCCCGGGATTATAAACTAAGGGATATGATTTGTGCACATACTTAGAATTATTCATGTTTTATTTGATTTGGTCAATAAACAATTTTGGTGCTACAAAAGAATTTTCAATAAATATTTTCTAAAAATGTAATTTTACTAGAATCTTTGAAATTATATTCCAAGTGTATGGCACATGACCAATTCCACACAATGATTATGATGGGGAAAGACTTGAATTTGTTGGAAACTTTTTACCATTATTTCAAAGTCCACAAATCTTAGGATAATACTTGACATATGACCCATTCAAAGTGTCATTATATCATCACTTTTCTCAATCTTCTACAGAATGTAACATTAATTGGGTCCTTTTAAAACAGTAATTAAAAATGTCTTAGATAAAGTTATATTATAAGTTCCAATATTTATAAATTTTTAATATAAAATTTTAAAAAACCAAACAATTGGGTCTTTTTATTTTGATGATATCTTTCTAAAATCAAGTTTTATGATTTTTAACTTTTAACAATTTAAGTGAATAGAAATACATATGATTTTACACATATTTCAATAATGTGTATCTTATGACAGATTTCAATAATATACAATACAAATTGTTTTAAAAGTTGGATATATTGTACGACTAACCCGTTTATTTAATTAACCCTTGACTCATTTTTAAACGTGACTTGTTTTTAAACAAATGATTTCCAAATCATGGTGTGTGGTGCTTAGGATTAGAATATGCGTTGTGGAGCCGTGAGCGTGGGGCACTAGCTACGCGGCTGCCATGGTAGATTGCGGACATCACAACGGCCAAGCTTTAGCGGGGGGCGAGAGGAGGCATGATGGTGGTGGCTAGCGCTATTGGGCAAAAATGGGGTGTTTTGGGGCGCTATTGGTGAAGTTACCACAACAGCCTCAAATAAGCGGGGTAGGAGTGGGCAAGGTGGTGAGTAGGCGTCTAATCAGTACCATATATCACATTAACAAAAGATGAATCCGGGTTGCGGCTAACACATATGTATGTATAGAATTTCGACCGATCTAAAACAATAAACCCTATTTATTGAAATTCTATTAAGTGCAGGTGTTTAATTACACTTGTATGCTTTAGTTATCATTTAATGGGAAATAGAAATACTACTGCTACTATATTAATGACATTAGTTTAAGATCCCATGTGTTATATGGGCAGTATAAAGAAAATATATGAGAAATTCTATTGGCACATCGGTCCAGCTATTGACACACTGGCACACTTTGACTAGTCCAATACAGATCGTATAGGTCTATATGATCCGTATTGGTTAAATTTTTAGACATGCAGACTGACAGGGTCATATAAGCCTATATGATCCGTATTGTAGTCCTGTTTTTTTTTGAGGTTGAATTTTGGTGTGTTGAGTTTGGTTATTGGTGTTTTGGGTTTGGTTATTGGTTTTTATTGTTGGTTATTTTTGTTTAAATGGGTTTTATAATTATGTTATATTTTTATCGTTACGTATCTTATTATAGCGTAACGTGGCGTATCGTATCACATTTTTAACTTTTTAATGTTTTATCGTGACGTATTATAGCGTATCGTGACGTATCATGACGTGTCGTATCACATTTTTAACTTTGTTATATTTATCGTGACGTATTATAGCGTATCGTGACGTATCGTATCACATTTTAACTTTATTATATATTATCATGATGTGTCGTATTATATCGTATCATCCTTGTATCGTATCGTACCGTAGTTGTATTTTGTATTATTTTTTCTGTTGACGTATTCATGACGTGTGATATAACATTATACATAACTAAACAACCAATCTAAACATTAAAATAAACAATCACAAATATAAATAAACTGAAACAACAAATTTAACTACATAATAAGTTTGCATATATACATGACATCATCCAAAATACATAAATAGTCAAAATACAAAAAAAAGTACAACAAACCTAGCGTATCCGTCTAGTAACAATAACGTATCCGTTTTCTAGACCCTTTTTTTACCCAAAGTTCCAACTCTTTGCGAGATATAAAATCTTAAACATTATAAGGGAATATATATATATATAACATTTACAATAATTTTTTAACAAAAAATGTAATTCATTTATAATATATATCATTCATACCTGATCAGTTTTGTGTGAAACTTCCAGGTAAGCGGGTTGTTCGCCACCCAATGACTCTTGAGCGTAAGAATACTTGTCACAACCTCGAATTCCTCATGCGAAGTATTACCGCAAGGCATTTGACTGACCAGGATCATGCCACCAATCATATTGAACAATTAATTAAAATAAAGTAAATCCATCACTATCAATACGATCAGTGACTAAAGTTCAAGTCCAAAAGCAAGGCTTAAGTTAACAGCGGAAGCATATAGTTTAAAAATCCAAACATTAGTTTCAAAATTCATAAATGTTATTAAGAACCCAACAACGGTACTACACAACCACTACATTCTTCCGATGCAAGCTCCAGCGTTCTTCCTAACGACCTTCAAAGCATGCAGTAGGGTGTCATCATAAAGTTGGCGAGTTCACAGTTTTTCAGTGTTGTTCCAAAAAACATAGGTTGTTAAAGTACACATTTATAAACATGTCATGGGGAGCTACCCGATCTTTAAAGGGGGTGTGCGGCTCGGGCATTGTGCGGCTGGTTCGGGTATTAAACACATAATATTAATTTGAATTATACTAACACCCATTCGATTTTTATAATCAACCAAATATATTCAAAGACTTTTATCAATTACACATAATTACAACGTATAGTGGAACGCGAAAGAAAATGATACGAAGTTAAAGGTACGAGTTGTCACACCATCCCCAAGTTGAAAGAAATTTCGTCCCGAAATTTAGCATCCAGTCACTTATTAAGCTAGTGTAGTTAAGTGTTTTCGCGGTGTGTCACATCATCCTCCTGTTGGTTTGGAATTTCGTCCCAAAATTTCAGTAGTAGCTTCAGTACTGGATGCGTTGTTCTTAAACAACCGAGGATATTTTCATATCATTTTATCTTCCCATTCCCAAGTAAACTCTGGACTACGACGTGAGTTCCAACGAACTTGAACTATAGGTATTTTGCTACGCTTGAGGGTTTTGATTTCCCGATCCATAATCTCATCTGGTTCCTCAACAAAACGAAGCTGATCATCGATTGTGAGTTCCTTGAAAGGAACAATAAGAGTCTCATCTGATAAACACTTCTTCAGATTTAACGTATGGAAAACGTTGTGTACCGCACTGAGCTTTTCAAGCATGTTTTATCTATATGCCACTGTTTCGATTCTCTTGGTGATTTTGAAAGGTCCGACATAACGCGGATTAAGCTTTCCTCGTTTTCCAACACGAACCACACCTTTCCAAGGTGAAACTTTTAACAAAACTCGATCTCCAACTTGGAATTCCAAGGGTTTTCTACGCTTATTAGCGTAGCTTTTCTGACGGTCGCGAGCTGCCGACATTCGTTGTTTGGTCTGGGCAATCTTTTCTGTTGTGCCGAGTACGAGTTCACGGCCAGTGATTTGACTATCTCGAATTTCAGCCCAACACAAAGGTGATCGGCATTTTCGTCCGTACAATTTCTCGAACGGAGCAGTCTGAATACTAGTGTGGTAACTGTTGTTATAAAGAGTTTGGATGGTACGTTCAGTTTGACCATCCATATGCGGGTGATAAGCGATGCTCATGTCTAAAGGTGAGCCGAAGGATTTGTGCATAGCCTGCCACAAATCGGATGCGAAACATGGGTCATGATCAGAGATAATGGAAGTTGGCACCTCGTGCGAAGAAACTACTTCCTTCAAGTAGATGCTTGCAAGTTTCGAAAACTTGTTGGTTTCTTTTATCACGAGAAAGTGCGTAGATTTAGTTAGGCAATCTACAATCACCAAAATGGTGTCGTTCCCGCTTTGAGATTTAGGTAAACCGGTAACAAAATCCATGGAAATTTACTCCCGTTTCCACATTGGTAACTCCGGTTGTTGCAGGAATCCTGACGGCTTTTGATATTCGATCTTGACCCTAGCACAGGTCAAGAATTTGCTAACATACTTCGCTATGATCGCTTTTATGTTAGGCCACAAGTAGAAGGCCTTTAGGTCGTGATACATCTTGTCGGAACCAAGATGTATCAAGTAGCGAGACTTGTATGCTTCGTCCATCACAAGCTCTCATAGATTCCCATAGAATGGAACCCATATACGTTCCATGAAGTAGTGGATGTCGTCATCTTTGAGTTCGAGCTGTTTTTCCATGCCTCACATCGATTCAGCCAAAAGATTTCCCGCTTTAGTGCTTTAACTTGAGCGCTGCAAATTAGGTCAGGGAGGTTTGAATGAATGGTTAGTTGTAAAGCGTAAACACGTTTAGGTTTGGTTTCCTTTCTGCTGAGGGCATCGACTACCATGTTTTCCTTGCCCGGATGGTATTTGATCGCACACTTATAACTGTTTAGGAGTTCGACCCATCGGTGTTGCCGCATGTTCAACTACTTCTATTCAAGTATGTGCTGGAGACTCTTGTGATCGGTGTAAATCGTGCACTTGGTACCGTACAAGTAGTGTCTCCATATCTTGAGTGCGAAAGCTACAGCTCTCAGCTCCAAGTTGTGGGTAGTGTAGTTCTTTTCATGAACTTTGAGTTGGTATGACGCATAAGCAATGACTTTCTCAGGTTGCATTAACACGCAACCGAGTCCTTGGATAGACACATCACAGTAAACAATGAAATCGCCGGTGCCTTCAGGTAACGAAAGAATTGGTGCACTACAAAGCTTTTCTTTCAGCTGCTAAAACGCGGTCTCCTGAGCATCACCCCATGTCACACCCCGATATTTCCACATATTACTGTTGGGCCCGGTGGGGAGTATCGTGACGCAGTTGATATCATCATAGACAATTAATCACAGTTTAATGCACAGTGGAAGTCTAAAATAATAACACATACCGAATTTGAAAAGTATAATAAAATATTATACAAACAGTCGATAATGGATCCACAGGCGGATCTTAAAACAGAAATATAAATATTGTTCAATAGACTTTAGACGTTTAGAACTTGCAAGATTCCTTATTAACGCCCCGAGCACCCAGCCAATTACGTACAGTACCCGTCACTTAGTCTTTTTGGAAAAATACGTCAGTTTACACTGGTAAATACAATTAACCGACTCTTTTGAAAACAATTATGAAAAATTGGTTTAAATACACAAGGCACAAACATTTTATAACTTGGGACAATTATATTAATAACAATCTTGTATCAGATTTACATGTTTGTCCAACATTTAGGGCCGGTATAAAAGCCGAACAAGATTAATCGACACACCACAAATATAAACTCACAAGAAGTTTCCTTATGAGTGAGTATATCTTTTACATACGCAACATACAGGTGTACGCCTACACCCTGTGCTTAAGTCGTGGCCATTCACGCTTTTTGAATGAGCCAAGGATATCCAGGACACGGTCGTTAACCCCCAATGTTATTTGTTATCAAGCAATACTGATTAAAACGGGATTATACAATTTAATCATATCCGATTAAAAGGTTTCTACACCCGACCAAGTGGTAATAATTCACAGTATCCCAAGCCCGTATAAGGGAAAATAAGTTAAAAGTATTTACCTGAGCTAAATGTAATTTATTCTCAGTCGTATATTCTAATCAGCAAGTGCAAGTACTTCTACCGGGGCTCTCAATCTAGAACGAAGGTTTTATTAACCTATTAGATTCCTAATGGGTCTTATTTAAGTTATCACTTAGACCGGTTAGTTTTAAAGAAAGGTTTACGGTACGAAACGCTAGATTAAGCGGTGACCGGATTGGAATGTGATTTAGACCCGAAAAGTATGAAGACTTGTATATAACGGGTAAACTAAACACATTCTGGATTTTGAAGTAAAAATGATAAGGTTTGACCCGTTTCGGCCAATTCATGCAAACTAGTTACATAAACCGTATTGAACGCGTATATGCATAACGGTAACCGGATGAGTCGTATACAAGTTCTAATAGTTATTATGCTTAAAATATGTTGTGATATCAGTAGAATATCAACAATTATGCCCCAAATGTATTTAAGACCAATTTAAGTCCCGAAAGGGTATTTTGGTCATTTTAAAGTTTATAAAAGAGGTTTAAACATAACTGAGGTTCTGGTCTAAAAAATTCTGTAAAAATATTTATTTTATGTTGTTATATCAGCAAGATATCATACATATGTGTGTTTAATCATTTATGGCCAAACTATGCACCGTAGGGGCATTTTGGTCATTTCACATATGCTTTTAAGGTTAAATTTGGAAATCTGAGTTCAAGACTTATACTTACTGTTAAAGTATAAAATTTATTTATAAAATCAGTAGGTAACAAGTCTTAGGCGTTAAATATGGTTTTAACCCATACTATGCGCCTAATTATCGTAAAAGTCGGTAATTGACGATATTCAAGGTGTTTATAAAATTCCGAAGTTTTGATCAGTCTCTAATGCTTAAAATATTTTATTTAATAGATGATATCGGTAGAAAAAGGTTTGGTATTCATATCATATGTTAAACTCATTTTATTAACAAAAAGGGCGTTTTCATAAATTACCGAATTTATTCTAGAACTCTATGCTATGGTCAGTATAAAATTTGACAAAAATTTCCAAAAATACTTAAATATTATTTCATAACAGTGGGTAGCAAGTTTGGTGTTAAAAATTGGGTTTAAATATGATTTATGCCGAAAATGCAATTTAATTAACAAAAAGCTTTTGTTTTACGATATCTTGCATAACTTATATTTTAGACCAGGAACTGATGTCAAATTTTTTTAGGACATACTTATATATCAGCAATAAAACTTTTTGTCCTCTCACATTTCAAAAATCTCATTTTTATATCAAAAGGGAAAAATGGTTAATTTTTAAGCATTTAACGGAAACAAGTAAATGATTCAGATTTCTAAGGGACCATGTAGTATAACTTCAGAGAGTTACACTAACACATAATATGGTCACAAAGGAACCCTAAGGCATATCTAAACCAAGCTAATTTGGCTCAGAACTGAAAGTCAAAGCAGAAGTCTACTTTTGTGACTTTCGGTTGCGAACGGAGCCTAAACTTGGAATTGTCGGGTTGAACATGCCTAAATATGTTCTTATATTATTTACCAAGTCATTTAAGTGATAAAATATGTTTTATAGCTTCTACATTATCAGTTATAATTTATTTTGTAAAAACTGACTCGTTTGATTTTTATGTTAAGTAGTTTGACCCGATAATTAACCAAGTAAATGTGATAATTAGGAGGTGCCCTTTTAAGGGTTTAACACCTACATAATTACCAACACATAGTCATTTTCAATTGAATAATGGCTGGACCGTTAGTGATTAATCACAAAGTCGAAGCATCATTACGATAACTTTGACTTTCGGTCGTTAACCTAATAAAACTTATCTACAAAAGCTAAGAACGCTTACACAAGGTCCTAGCACGAAGATTGAACTAAGGAGGGCTTCCTTCTTGATCAGGAATCCCAGAGAATGCTCTAAATCTTGAACAATAGAGAATGAGTGAAAAACTTGAATGAGCAAAGATTGTGGCTGAATCAAGGGCCTTTATATAGTGCATGGAGCCTTCTTTGGATCATTACAAGTGTCCCCAGGTGAATTCTGATGCTCACAAGTGTCTAAGTGGTTTTTAAAACCATCAAACAGCCCTAGGTTTCGAGTTATGTGAGTGAGGAAGTGGTTTGGAGAAGAAAGCATGCTGAAACCTGCATCTGTGCATGCTGGCTGTCCATTTTTAAGCCGTCACATCACACGACGGCAGAGGGGATCAGGTGTGGCGCAGCACCACCACTAGGGTAACCAGTCACACAAGTTTCAAACCTGATAGATTTAGTCCCTGGACCTTTAAAACCTCATAACTTCAATTTTAAGCACTTTTAACCCATAAAGTTTATATTTTTGTGATCCTTAGAATATAACCAAACATCGTTTGGTCCGGTTTCGTTAAAGGATAACTGAAAACACAAGTTTTGCCTCGTTGACGCTTTTAACCCCTTTATTTACGAAAGTGAACATTTTTAATATCAAACGATATCGAAATCTCGTGAATTTTTTGTCACTTGTTCTTGAGAGTATAAGTAATCGTTACAAATCTCCGAGTTTGTTAAAAGGTCACTCAGAGGTATTAATTTAACATGTTGACACGTTTAACCATCGCGTCTTGTAAACTTTCACTTTCTTTCACAAACGGCTTCATACGTTTCACAATTCTTTCGTTTAAGAGTATGAACATCATATAGGGTTAATAAAAGGCAAAATTTTCGAGTGTTGACACATTAGATTCTTTCACACATATCTTTTCCTTGTTTGTCAACTTTAGTCCTTCGAAATCAATTCTTTACACGTTTAAAGCTTATGACATGTGTCGTTACTATATTGGCCATGATTTTGCGAGGTGTTACATCCTCACCCTCTTAAAAGAAATCTCGACCTCGAGATTTACTGAAATAAATGAGGGTCTTTCTGTTTCATCGTGGATTCAACCTCCCACGTGTATTCTGGGCCTCTATGGGCATCCCATTTTACCTTCACAATCGGCACGCTCTTTCTTCGAAGCTTCTTAACCTGTCGATCCTCGATCGACAAAGGTTTTTTGATAAACTTCAAGCTCTCGTCAATCTGCACATCCTTTTGTGACATTGCTAGCGATTCATCGGCTAGACATTTCTTTAAATTGCAGATGTGGAATACATTATGAATTCCACTAAGCTCTTCAGGTAGATTTAACTTGTAACCTATAGTTCCGACACATTCGATAATCTCGAATGGTCCTATGTACCTTGGGCTTAGCTTGCCCTTCTTGCCAAAACGCGTTACCCCTTTCTAGGGTGACACCTTTAGTAGCACTTTATCAGCTACCTCGAATTTCAGAGGTTTACGCCTTTTATCTGCGTAGCTTTTCTGCCTATCCCTGGCAGCTTTCAAACGATCACGGATCTGGACAATCTTATCCGTTGTCTCGAGGATTATATCAGGTCCTGACAGTTGGGTTTCTCCAACCTCCGCCCAACAAACTAGCGTTCTGCACTTCCTTCCGTACAAGGCCTCAAAAGGCGCGGCTTGGATACTCGAATGATAACTATTATTGTACGAAAATTCAATCAATGGGAGATGGTCATCCCAACTTCCACCCAAATCAATAACACAAGCACACAACATGTCTTCCAAGGTTTGAATCGTACGCTCACTTTTCCCGTCCGTCTGAGGATGATAAGCAGTACTGAAATTCAAACGAGTGCCTAAAGATTGCTAAAAGCTTTTCCAAAAAATGAGATGTGTATCTTGTATCCTTATCCGAGATAATAGATACAGGCACTCCATGGAGAGATACAATTTCATCCACATATAGCTGAGCTAACTTATCGGAGCTGTGTGTTTCTTTAATAGGCAAGAAGTGAGCCGACTTGGTCAGCCTGTCGACTATAACCCATATCGTATCATTCCCATGTTTCATCTTTGGTAACTTGGTGATAAAATCCATAGTTACCATTTCCCATTTCCAAGTGGGAAGTTCAGGTTGTTGTAGCAAACCTAACGGCTTTTGATGTCCAAGTGGCTATAGATTTCTTCAAACCTATCCACCAATAATTTGCCTTTAAATCCTGGTACATCTTATCACTGCCTGGATGGACTGAATATTTTGAACTATGAGCTTCTTGAAGAATCACATCTCTAAGCCCTCCATGGTTTGGAACCCAGATTCGACCATTTAATCTAATGATTCCATCCTTGCCATAAGAAAATTGATCAGCAGTTACGCCTAACTTCTCATTCGGATAGTTAGTTTCTAATACAGCTTCCTTTTGAGTAGCTAACAACCTTTCATTCAAGCTGTTCTTTAGTTCAATGCTTTTAGCGTTAATCCTTATTGATTTAACTCTCTCCTTTCTGCTCAAGGCATCAGCGACAACATTCGCTTTGCCTGGATGATATCGGATTTCACAATCATAATTGTTTAATGTCTCCATCCAACGACGCTGTCTCATGTTAAGATCTTTCTGGTTAAACAGATGTTGAAGGCTCTTATGATCAGAATAGATCACACATTTGGTTCCATAAAGATAATGCCTCCAAAGTTTTAGTGCAAATACAACGGCACCCAATTCCAAATCATGGGTGGTGTAATTCTTTTCGTGCACTTTTAATTGTCGGGATGCATAGGCAATGACCTTGCCTCTCTGCATAAGCACACAACCCATACCTGTGTGTGATGCGTCGCAATAAACCACAAATTCCTCGATCCCTTCTGGCAATGTCAACACAGGAGCATTGCTCAACTTTTGTTTAAGAATCTCAAAAGATTCTCGTTGCTTGGGACCCCAGTCAAACTTGACATTCTTGCGAATTAACGAAGTTAGAGGTGCAGCAATCCTTGAAAAGATTTCAATGAAACGTCTGTAGTATCCTGCTAGACCTAAGAAGCTGCGAATTTCTGTAGGTGTTTTAGGCGCTTGCCAATTCATAATCGCTTCAATCTTAGAGGGATCCACCTGGATACCACGCTCTCTTACCACATGTCCAAGAAATTGGACTTCACGAAGCCAAAACTCACACTTGGAAAACTTGGCGTAGAGCTTCTCTTGCTGCAGAATTTTAAGGATACATCGGAGATGTTTTTCATGATCGGCTTGACTCTTTGAATAAATAAGTATGTCATCAATGAAAACAATGACAAACTTGTCTAGATACGGTTTGCAAACGCGATTCATGAGATCCATGAATGCTGCTGGTGCATTAGTGAGCCAGAAAGGCATCACCAAGAACTCGTAGTGACCATATCGTGTTCTGAATGCGGTCTTGTGCACATCTTCGGTTCTGAACTTCAACTGATGATATCTTGATCTTAGATCAACCTTTAAAAAGTAACTTGCTCCTTGAAGTTGATCGAACAAATCGTCGATCCTGGGTAATGGATACCTATTCTTGATTGTAACTTTGTTCAGTTCGTGATAATCGTTGCATAGACGCATCGAGCCATCTTTCTTCTTCACAAATAGAATGGGCGCTCCCCAAGGAGATGAGCTAGGCTGAATAAAACCCTTCTCTAACAAAGCATCCAATTGTGTTCTTAATTCCTTCATCTCTGTCGGTGCCAACCGATAAGGAGCTCGAGCTACATGGGCTGCTCCTGGAATAATATCGATCCTAAATTCCACTTGTCTGTCAAGGGGTAAACCAGGTAACTCTTCAAGAAAAACGTCTGGATAATCATAAATAACAGGAATGTCTTCGATCTTGGGCTTTAGCTCATCAACGATCACCTGTGCCATGTAAATGACACAACCTTTCTTTAAACACCTCGACGCCTTAAGCATAGATACTTGCTTAGGCAATCCATACTGTGTATCTCCTTGAATTGTAAGTGGCTCACTATTAGGGGTCTTAATAATAACTTGCTTCTTGTCGCAGGCGGGCCTGGTTGCGAGATAACCAATCCATGCCTATAACTATATCAAATCCTGCTAATTTCAACGGAAGCAAAGACAGGGGAAGAGAATGGTTCCTAATGGATATGAAACATCCATCTAAAATTGTTGAAGCTGTCTCTAAAGTACCATCGGCCAATTCTACCCCATATTTTATGTCTAGAGTTTTAACAGGCAGATTTAACAGTTTACAAAATTTATTGTCCACAAAAGACTTATCTGCGCCAGAATCAAACAAAAGTCTAGCATAAACATCATTGATGAGGAAAGTACCTGTTATGACGTTATCATTCTGCACCGCTTCCTGGGCGTTCATCTGGAAGACTCACGCGTTTGTTTTCTTGGCCTCTTCAGGCTTCTATGCAAGTTTTGGGCAGTTGGTTTTGATATGCCCTTTCTCGTTACAGTTGTAACAAGTTGCGTTCTTCAACTCCTTGCATTCTAAAGTCTTGTGACCCTTGGTCTTGCAAATCCCACAAAGTTTAGCATGTGGGTCAATTGTACACTTTCCAGAATGATGCTTTCTGCAGTTCCTGCACTTGGGTCTGTTATCTGACTGACTTGAGTTTTTCTTGAACTCGAAACCTTTCTTATGCTCGAAATTCCCCTTTTTCTTCTTATCAGAATGATGAGAGTTCTCCTCTTCTCTTTTCCTCGTCCGAAGTCTTAACAGACTTATTCCGGATAACATCTAATGTGAGGGATAAGGATAAGTCTACCATGGACCTAAAGGTGGTAGGCCTGGATGCTTTGACATTTCCTTTGATCTCTGGTGCGAGGCCTCCAATAAAACGCGCTATGCGCTTAGATTCAGGGGTGACTAAATAGGGAACAAGTCTGGACATCTTGTTAAAGCTCGTAAGATAAGCTTGGCAATCCAAATTCTTCATGACCAGAGTCAAGAAGTCTGTTTCAATTTTTTCTACCTCATGTTGAGGGCAGAAGTTTTCCTTGATCAGTGCAACAAATTGCTCCCAAGACAAGTTATAAAGCGGGATCTTCCCTGGGGCTTGGATCAATGATCTCCACCATGCCAATGCTTCTCCTTTGAACGATTATGAAACAAACTTCACAATATCCTGCTCTACACAACCACTGATGTCTACTACAGTATCCATCTCGTCAAGCCATGTCATACAATCAATGGCTCATTTTCTCCTATAAAGTCCCTTGGTTTGCAAGAGAAAAAGTACTTGTAAGAACAAGTCTTAACACATGGCTCCTGATTGAGCACAATTTGTTTAGATGGGATACTCTTCTGATTTGATGAATGATGAGAATTGTCCTTATTTCACTCATGTGTTTTTGAAGGGGGCTTACTATGAGCCATAGATTGAGTCTTTGTGTGAGTATTACTTGGTTCCTTGAACTGTCTGTCAATAGCTCTAGTAACAACATTGTCTATCAATGCTTGAAGATCTGCACCAGCTACATTTATTCTGGTGGTATCATTTCTCTCCCTTGGATGACTGTTAACCTTCTTCTGATTCAGACATGCTGAAGCTTGATTTCTATAAAACAATTGACAATAATTTTTGTTTAGAGGTCTATTATGGAATCATCATTTTCGATGATTCATTAACCATGGTATAAAATAAACCATATTTGGTTAATTTGATAACCAGATTTATTTTAAACTTTTCATTATAGTTAATCCAGTTATAAACTATTAAGGATATTAAAATGGCACAAAAGGCCTTGTCACAAAGACAGATTTGAATTTATGAACCATGATCTTATAGGATCTAGGCATTTAGGTTTGAATATAGTTCATTACCTTTCTTGACAGGGAGTCATAGACTACAACTGTCTTTTGTCTTTTAGGACAATAGGTATAGCCCGTAGGCATTCAATCATTAATGGATGTTTATAATATGGTCATCTTATTTGATGATTTGAGCCATGATTTCTATATCATTAGGCTTAAATAAGGAATTGAAAGAATCCAATATAACGATGACTAGTGTGATTTTCTCGAACCACATTTGTCAAGAGTGCAAACACGTTCTTAGGTGTTAACAAGGATTTATTATCTTAAAAAGGCTTTACCATTATAGCCATGTCTAAAATGACATATAGGCTAGGTTATACCTTTAAGATTTTCTTTTGAGATTTAATGGCAGAGCAATCATAAATTGAAATGATGTTTTGATTTTGGGATATAGTGTATATATATATATATATATATATATATATGTTTATAGCCAAAAGTAATTGCAAAAAGGAACTTCTCATAAATGATCCTAAGAGTTACAATAATTGCCCTAAACGGGTCTAAACAAATAAGTTCGTCCATGCAGGGACTTAAAAGATAAATATGTCCTTATAGGGACTACTAGAGAAATGAAATACAACAAAAAGGAGTTTCTTCTTCATTTTATTTCTGAAAGTTTTCTCCTTGGTTCACTGTGTGCAGTACGGATACTGAAGGTTTTGGAGGATAGTCGAAATCTTCCATATTAGGAACCTTTGCAAAAGTAGAATCCAAGGATTCTATGGTTAATGAATAATATGGATCATGAACAGGGTTAGGCCTGGTATAATCCAAGTTTGGGATTCCAAGACTTGGAGGTAAGAATTGTGGATCATTTGGGTCCATAGGTATCATCTTTGGAGTGGGAGCTTCAGGGACTGTTGGTATGGACTCCTCCGATGTTGGCTTCTCATTTGAAGTTTCTAAAGTCTTAGGTACAGAATCTGAAATATGGTTAATGGTTTCAACTGGTTTGGTTTTGGGAATGGGTCCAAAAAGGTCCTTTCTCCGTACCAGTCGCACGCTTCTTCGAGCTGTGGTACGAAGCTTAACATTCTTAGACTTTGGTTTTGGAGAGCTTCCACCAATGATAGCTTTACTCGGCGACATGTTCCTGAAATGCATAAATATAAAAAACAATGTATACTTATTAGGGATGAGATTTTTCCTAGTTCATGTCTAGACTCGGAAGTCGAGGAATGTGCAACTGTGTCATTGAGTTTAAACACAAAATGCTAGTGTTTAATTCACTCAATGTTGGCTCTGATACCAACCAGTCACACCCCGATATTTCCACGTATTACCGATGGGGAGTATAGTGACGAAGTTGATATCATCATAGATAATTAATCACAGTTTAATGCACAGCAGAAGTATAAAATAATAACACAAACCGAATTTGAAAAGTATAATAAAATATTATACAAATGGTCGATAATGGATCCACATGCGGATCTTAAAACAGAAATATAAATATTGTTCAACAGACTTTAGACGTTTAGAACTTTCAAGATTCCTTATTAACGCCCCGAGCTCCCAGCCAATTACGTACAGTACCTGTCACTTAGTCTTTTTGGAAAAATACGTCAGTTTACACTGTTAATACAATTAACCGACTCTTTTGAAAACAATTATGAAAAATTGGTTTAAATACACAAGGCACAAACATTTTATAACTTGGGACAATTATATTAATAACAATCTTGTATCAGATTTACATGTTTGTCCAACATTTAGGGCCGGTATAAAAGTCGAACAAGATTAATCGACACACCACAAATATAAACTCACAAGAAGTTTCCTTACGAGTGAGTATATCTTTTACATACGCAACAGACAGGTGTATGCCTACACCCCGTGCTTAAGTCGTGGCCATTCACGCTTTTTGAATGAGCCAAGGATATCCAGGACACGGTCGTTAACCCCTAATGTTATTTGTTATCAAGCAATACTGATTAAAACAGGATTATACAATTTAACCATATCCGATTAAAAGGTTTCTACACCCGACCAAGCGGTAATAATTCACCGTATCCCAAGCCCGTATAAGGGAAAATATGTTAAAAGTATTTACCTGAGCTAAATGTAATTTATTCTCAGTCGTATATTCTAATCAGCAAGTGCAAGTACTTCTACCGGGGCTCTCAATCTGGAACGAAGGTTTTATTAACCTATTAGATTCCTAACGGGTCTTATTTAAGTTATCACTTAGACCGGTTAGTTTTAAAGAAAGGTTTACGGTACGAAATGCTAGATTAACCGGTGACCGGATTGGAATGTGATTTAGACCCGACAATTATGAAAACTTGTAAATAATGGGTAAACTAAACACATTCTGGATTTTGAAGTAAAAATGATAAGGTTTGACCCGTTTCGGCCAATTCATGCAAACTAATTACATAAACCGTATTGAACGCATATATGCATAACGGGTAACCGGATGAGTCATATACAAGTTCCAATAGTTATTTTGCTTAAAATATGTTGTGATATTAGTAGGATATCAACAATTATGCCACGAATGTATTTAAGACCAATTTAAGTCCCGAAAGGGTATTTTGGTCATTTTAAAGTTTATAAAAAAGGTTTAAACATAAACTGAGGTTCTGGTCTAAAACATTCTGTAAAAATATTTATTTTATGTTGTTATATCAGCAAGATATCATACATATGTGTGTTTAGTCATTTATGGCCAAACTATGCACCGTAGGGGCATTTTGGTCATTTCACATATGCATTTCAGGTTAAATTTGGAAATCTGAGTTCAAGACTTATACTTACTGTTAAAGTATAAAATTTATTTATAAAATCAGTAGGTAACAAGTCCTAGGCGTTAAATATGGTTTTAACCTATACTATGCGCCTAATTAGCGTAAAAGTCGGTAGTTGACGATATTTAAGGTGTTTATAAAATTCTGAAGTTTTGATCAGTCTCTAATGCTTAAAATATTTTATTTAATAGATGATATCAGTAGAGAAAGGTTTGGTATTCATATCATATGTTAAACTCATTTTATTAACAAAAGGGCGTTTTCGTAAATTACTGAATTTATGCTAGAACTCTATACTATGGTCAGTATAAAATTTGACAAAAATTTCCAAAAATCCCTAAATATTATTTCATAAGAGTGGGTAGTAAGTTTGGTGCCAAAAATTGGGTTTAAATATGATTTATGCCGAAAATGCAATTTAATTAACAAAAAGCTTTTGTTTTACGATTTCTTGCATAACTTTTATTTTAGACCAGGAACTGATGTCAAATTTTTTTAGGACATACTTATATATCAGCAATAAAACTTTTTGTCCTCTCACATTTTCAAAAATCTCGTTTTTATATCAAAAGGGCAAAATGGTAAATTATTAAGCATTTAACGAAAACATGTAAATGATTCAGATTTCTAAGGGACCATGTAGTATAACTTCAGAAAATTACACTAACACATAATATGGTCATAAAGGAACCCTAAGGCATATCTAAACCAAGCTAATTCGTCTCAGAACTGAAAGTCAAAGCAAAAGTCTACTTTTACGACTTTCGGTTGCGAACCGAGCCTAAACTTGGAATTGTCAGGTTGAACATGCCTAAATATGTTCTTATATTATTTACCAAGTTATTTAAGTGATAAAATGTGTTTTATAGCTTCTACATAATCAGTTATAATTTATTTTGTAAAAACTGACTCGTTTGACTTTTCTGTTAAGTAGTTTGACCCGACAATTGACCAAGTAAATGTGATAATTAGGAGGTGCCCTTTTAAGGGTTTAACATTTACATAATTACCAACACATAGCCATTTTCAATTAAATAATGGCTGGACCGTTAGTGATTAATCACAAAGTCAAAGCATCATTACGATAACTTTGACTTTCGGTCGTTAAGCTAATAAAACTTAACTACAGAAGCTAAGAACGCTTACACAAGGTCCTAGCACAAAGATTGAACTAAGGAGGGCTTACTTCTTGATCAGGAATCCCAGAGAATGCTCCAAAGCTTGAGTAATTGAGAATGAGTGAAAAACTTGAATGAGCAAAGATTGTAGCTGCATCAAGGGCCTTTATATAGTGCATGGAGCCTTCTTTGGATCATTACAAGTATCCCCAGGTGAATTCTGATGCTCACAAGTGTCTAAGTGGTTTTTAAACCATCAAACAGCTTTAGGTTTCGAGTTATGTTAGTGAGGAAGTGGTTTGGAGAAGAAAGCATGTTGAAACCTGCATTTGTGCATGCTGGCTGTCCATTTTAAGCCGTCACGTCGTGCGATGGCAGAGGGGATCAGGTGTGGTGCAGCGCCACCACTAGGGTAACCAGTCACACAAGTTTCAAACCTGGCAGATTTAGTCCCTGGACCTTTAAAACCTCATAACTTCAATTTTAAGCACTTTTAATCCATAAAGTTTATATTTTTGTGATCCTTAGAATATAACCAAACATCGTTAGGTCTGGTTTTGTTAAACGATAACCGAAAACACAAGTTTTGCCTCCTTGATGCTTTTAACCCCTTTATTTATGAAAGTGAACGTTTTTAATATCAAACGATATCGAAATCTCGTGAATTTTTCGTCACTTGTTCTTGAGAGTATAATTAATCGTTACAAATCTCCGAGTTTGTTAAAAGGTCACTCAGAGGTATTAATTTAACATGTTGACACGTTTAACCCTCGCGTCTTGTAAACTTTCACTTTCTTTCACAAACGGCTTCATACGTTTCACAATTCTTTCGTTTAAGAGTATGAACATCATATAGGGTTAATAAAAGGCAAAAAATTTTAGTGTTGACACTTTGGATTCTTTCACACATATCTTTTCCTTGTTTGTCAACTTTAGTCCTTCGAAATCAATTCTTTACACGTTTAAAGCTTATGACATGTGTCGTTACTATATTGGCCATGATTTTGCGAGGTGTTACACCCCACTTGTAGGTGATACCCTTTTGGGTTAGAGTTGTAAGGGGTTGAGCGATCTTCGAGAAACCCTCGATGAATCTACGATAGTAACCCGCCAGTCCCAAGATTTGGCGGATTTCGGTCGGTGTTCTAGGTGTAGACCAGTTCTTGATGGAGTCCATATTAGCTGGATCAACGTGAATCCCAACTTCATTGACCACGTGTCTGAGGAAATGGACTTCACGAAGCCAAAAGTTGCATTTCGAGAACTTGGCAGAGAGTTGTTTGCTTCGTAGGAGTTCCTGAATAAGACGTAGGTGTTGCTCGTGTTCTTCTTGACACTTCGAGTAGATCAGAATGTCGTCGATGAATACGATTATGAATTTATCCGGGTAGGGTTTGCACACTCGATTCATGAGTTCCATAAAAACCGCAGGTGCATTTGTTAACCCAAATGGCATAACAAGAAACTCGTCGTGGCCGTATCGAGTTCTGAACGCGGTTTTAGAGACGTCTTCATCTCGGACTCTCAATTGGTGATAGCCCGATCTCAGATCAATCTTGGAATAGAAGCTCGACCCTTGCAACTGGTCGAATAGATCATCGATACGTGGGAGTGGGTAACGATTCTTGACAGTCACTTTTTTCAGCTCGCGATAGTCGATGCACATACGAAAAATACCATCATTCTTTTTGACAAAAAGGTACAGGGGCTCCCTAGGGTGACGAGCTAGGATAGATAAAACCCTTATCTAGTAGCTCCTGCAATTGCGTGGATAACTCTTCTAGTTAGGTTGGGGCCAGTCTGTAACGTGTACAAGCTATAGGTGTCGCTTCATGAGCTAGCTCGATTTGGAATTCGACTTGACGGTGAGGTGGGAAACCAGGTAATTCTTCAGGAAATACTTTAGGAAAGTCGCGAACGATGGGGATATCCTCAATCTTCTTCTCTTTAGCCTGTGCATTAGAGACTAAGGCTAGAATAGCGATTTGGCCCTTCGGAAACACTTCTGGGCCTTTAGGAATGAGATGATGCCTATAACAGCACCATTTTATCGCCTCGAATAATAAGGGGTTCACCGACGGAACGAGGGATGCGGACGATCTTCTATTGGAAGAGTATTTCCGCCTGATGTTGGGATAACCAATCCATGCCGATGAAAACGTTGAAGCTTCCAAGAACAATAGGGATGAGACCGACAACAAATGTCTGACCGGATAACACAAGTTTACAACCATTGATGACATGAGTAACCTCGATGTTTCTACCATTGGCTAGTTCAACGACGTGTTTAGGGTTCAAGGGAGTTGGGGGTAGACTTAAGCATTTTACTAACACTTAAGGACACATAACTAACATCGGCTCCAGAATCAAAAAGTACGGAAACAAAGTAGTCATCAAGTAGGAACTTACCCGTCACAACGTTGGGATCGTTCGTTGCTTCGCCTGCGTCGGTCACAAAAGCACTTCCTCTTGCACCTTTGTCGTCGTTGTTGTTGTTCCTGCTGTTGTTGTTCCCAGTGCCTTGGTTGTTTTTGTTACGGTTTGATTCAGTTGAGGGCAATTCTTCCTAATTTTCCCTTCAGCTCCGCACTGAAAGCATCCTCGATCGTTACCTCATGGCTGCTGCTACTGTTGTGTCTGGTTTTGTCTCACTAGGTACGAGCTTATACAATCCTTAGCCACATGCTCCTGCTTATTGCACCCTTGACAATGGTTCTTCTCACACTGCCCGTTGTGATGCCAATTGCATTTGTTGCACTTGGGTCGGTTTCCTTGATAACCACCCTGGTTTTGGTTAGTCAAAGCTTGCTGGTTGGGACTCTTGTTGTCTTCAAACTTCCTCTGCTGAGCTTGAGGTTTTGAGAAGTTATAACCCTTGCTTTGGTTGCTATCCTGTTTGCGCTTGTTATCACCAGGAGTATCAGTAGCAGCACTGCTTCGCTTAGGCAGCTTGCCCTGTTCAACTGCTTGGTCGGTAAGACGGTGTGCCAAATGGATGACTTGCTGAATTGTGGGGAGATTAGCTGAAGTTACCAAGCTTTGCATTTCGGGAGCTAAACCCTTGATATAAAGCTCAATTATCTTGTAGGCCGGCTATGACATGTTGGAACATAGTGCAGCCAAGTTGTTGGTCCTTTTTGTATACTCTTCAATCTTTGATCTAAGCATCTTCAAACTGTAGTATTCCACCTCCAGTTTTTTAATGTCATCCTTGTGACAGTACTCTTCCTTGATCAGGTCCTTGAATTGGTTCCAGGGAGTGGCATTGGCATCCGCTAACCCTAGCATTTGAACTTGCGCGTTCCACCAGGAGAGAGCGTTTCCTTCAAGAGTTCTAGTAGCATACTTCACCCGATTGTTAGTAGGGCATTCACACATTTTGAACACTGACTCGACCTTCCCGATCCAATGAAGAAGGCCTACTGCTCCTTCAGTGCCGTTGAAGGAGTGAGGTTTGTAATCCATGAAAGCTTTGAAGTGCAAACTCAAGGTTGGGTGGGTGTAGGTTGACCTGTCGCGTAGATTGAAGCGAATAAGGTTAAGAATGAAAAGGTGGCACGAGAACAGGATCTAGACATCCTAGACTGGTTCGGATCGGTAGATTTACCTCCGGGATAGGCTGCCAAAGCCTCCGCAACCCGCGCGTTAACCCGTCAGCTAGTCCTAAGTCGTGTTAACACTGCCTCTGTCGCGTCCACTCATTGTCTTCACATCCATAAAACACAGAATGAGAATGACGCCGTAGTAGTGTGAGGGAAAATAGAAGAAAGTTTGACCACAACACATAAAGTTCCAAATAAACATTTGAGTTTAGGAGAGGGTGCGTTAGTGTTAATAGGTATCTTACGGTTAGAGTCTTATATACTAAGCATACCATATAACATCAGGTAAGTATCAAGTACATACATAAGCAATGCAATCTATCTGTTGAGCCTTGCACTTGGAGTGTAGTGTCGCTGCGGACCGCTTAGTACAGAGCATGTTATAGTCTGGTTTTTCTCAAAAAGACTTTTCTTTTTAAAACTGAGTTAACTATATCCAATGGCTCTCATACCAATCTGTCCCAACTTCGAATTCCTCATGCGAAGTATTACCACAAGGCGTTTAACTGACCAGGATCATGCCACTAATCATATTGAACAATCAATTAAAATAAAATATATCCATCACTATCAATACGATCAGTGACTAAAGTTCAAGTCCAAAAGCAATATTTAAGTTAACAGCGAAAGCATATAGTTTTAAAAGTCCAAACATTAGTTTCAAAGTTCATAAATGTTATTAAGAACCCAACAACGGTTCTACGCAACCACTGCATTCCTCCGATGCAAGTTACAGCGCTGTTCCTAACGACCTTCAAAGCATGTGGTAGGGTGTCAACATAAAGTTGGCGAGTACACAGTTTTTCAGTGTTTTTTTTTCCCAAAAACGTAGGTTGTTAAATTACACATTTATAAACATGTCATGGGGAGCTACCCCATCTTTTAGCTAATAAACTGTGTGATACCAAATACTTGTGACTGTTGAGTTGTTTGTACCCCAAGTCAATGTCTATCATCATTGACCAGTTGCCAAGGTATAACAGTTCACGCCAGTCCTCCTTGGCACGGTGTGAGGTTTGTCAAACCTAATAGCGCTATCAACTAATATCCCGTTTGCCAGGCCCCGACGATTAACCGGTATAATGTCTGGGGACTTTCTGATAGAGTTTCGTTTAGTCCGCTAAAGACATGAAATAGAAATAGCATTTAACAGTATTCCTCCCCGGAATACTAGGCAATCCAAAACCAGGGAAAGTAAAGTTTGTTCCCAACCACCGGGAATACATGCTTTTAGTAAATGTGTGAACTTACCTTTGCTTAGCTTGGCAGATAAATTACTTGCGTTAAGTTGGCCAACCACGTCCTATTATGGTTACCAACATGTAATAGGTTTGTATACAATTAATGCACGTATTCATCTACACGTATTTAGCAAGTCACATGCAAATAAAAGATATCACATAACACATATGTTCATGCAATCTAGACCTGGATTCATAATAAAAGGCCAAGGTTGTAACAAGTGTTTCTGCGACCCAACTCAGGTGTGGCCCACTATCAGTGTGCAATCCAGTCTAAGTGTGCGATCCCTTATAGGTGTGCAGCATCACTTAAATGTGCGGCCACACCATAGTGCGAGACACCACTTAAGTATGCGGTCATGTTGTCTATGGTTGTGCTTTGTACAATAGGTGATTGTACAACAAGAGTGTGCGGTCTCCAAGGTTGTACGGTCACAAAATAGTATGCGACCTTGCACCAGATGATTGTACGTTGTGCATCACTAATTGTAACATTTAGGAGTGTGCGGCATAAGTGGCAACAAGTACGCGGAATGCTGTGTAAGTTTGCACGGTATGCAGTCTAGGGTGTACATTTATGAATGTGCGGTGTCAAACAAACCCTGCCGTCGACTACGATGCTCAACCGTAGTCTACGGTCCATCTCTACTGATCAAACAAATAATCATTCAAGTTCACCAGATCAAAACAAACAAACAAACAAAATACAACTCTTTACATCAGTCCTCATGAGTCCCTAATATCATTTTCATCGTTCACAAACAGGTTTATTAAATCAATCATCAGATAAATCATTTGACCATACTATGAACACCAATCATCAAAACATTCATCAAATGGATCTAGACTCTATTACAAGCAAATCATTATTAACAATCATTTAAACAATCATCAAATAGATCTAACTCAGTATCATCGATAATCATCAAAACAATTTGTGAACATCCCAACATACATCATTATTGATAACACTAACATCCTGGAATCAAGGTTTATAATAATATGTTGAATTTCTATCATACATATGAAACCTAGATTTAATTAATCTTTACAAACAATCTAGATCCACAAGAACAGTTATTATCATAACAATCTTATTGAAACATCCATTAGAACACGTTATTCATACCATCATTTCATGTTCACCGATTTACTACTAGCATTTCTAGACCATGTAACATCTCATAGTTATAAATCAACTAGTGTCAAATAAATAAAGAAACATAAATTTAACATGGTGGAATCATACTAACTAGGAGGTTATGAAGGAAAAGAAGATGCTTAGAATGAGAGAGAGGTCTTCGAGGGAAATAAGAAAGCTTTGAAGGAAATGAGAAATCTTCAAAGGAAAGGTTGCTGATGGTGTGCCGTAAATGCTAGGGTTTCCAAAAAGAGAGGGGAATGTTTGCTAAAAAAGGATGCCGTCACAATGATTGTGGAAAAATTCCCTATGGTTTGGCAGCAGGTGGGTATTTATAGTCAAGGAAGATACCGCACACACATGTGCGGTCTAGGTGTGCGAGGTGCTACACAAATATGTGCGGTCTGTGTGTGTAGTCTCAATTAATCAGGGTGTGCGACAACTACAGTCCAAATATTTGAGGGTGTGCGGGATGAAAAGGGGGTGTGCGGCTCGGGCATTGTGCGACTGGTTTGGGTATTAAACACATATTATTAATTTTAATTATACTAATACCCATTGGATTTTTATAATCAACCAAATATATTCAAACACTTTTATCAATTACACATAATTACAACGTATAATGGAATGCGAAAGAAAATGATACGAAGTTAAAGGTACGAGTTGTCACAATACTCACCAACGTCTTGTTGTACGTAAGACGCATCACTAAAGAAAAAGTTATTACGATAGTTTTCTTATCCGAACGCAGCACCTTAACCGTATTCGTAATCCGGAAACCCATACCCGTAATCACCACCACGAACAACAACCTACAAAAAACCAATGATTAAAAGATGGCGATACATCTAACACCTAATTAAAAATGTGTAAACAAATGTTTACCTCGTTCAGGTCTAGCAATAATGGTTTGCGAGGCACAACAAACTTAAAAAACAACAAGTTAATGATAACGGTAAATTTACTCCCAAATACAAATAAGTGAATAAATGCTTATGTTCAGGTCTGGCAACAACGATTCCTTTTGATGGGAACGAAAGCCGGACACGAGCTCATCCGCGTGATCATCATTTACTCTCCCATTGTAAGAATCTGGGACAACAGGCCCCTCCTAAAACAACGGTGTGGTAAGAATTTCATAAGCAAAACAAATAAAACAAGTTAATAAATACTGTACCACATTGCTTTCCGGAATAAACGTGCTCATGTTGTCGCTGGACGACTCGCCAAAAAAGTAATTGAGGTTGAACCAAGACATAATGAAATCGATCAAGAAAAAAACAAGCAAAGGAGAAGAAGAAATTTGATTTCCTTCTTTTGCTTCGTCAAACATGTAGGCATAAAGAAGAAGACAATTTTTTGACCCAATACGGGTCGTATAGCCCTATACGATCTGTATAGGACTGTCGTAATGTTCCATCCATCACTTTTTGTCACTCAACAATGTCAGAAAGCTAACCTCATACTTAATACGGGTCGTATAGGCCTATACGACCCGTATAGGGTTTGCATGTAAACCTTATCTGTCAGGTCTGAAAGACAACTTGGTACCAATAGGGGTCATATAAGCCGTATAAAGCAGGCACAGGAAGACATTGCCAGCCTTTGCCAGACCTTGAAAATTGAAATGGGATAATACGGGTCGTATAGGCCTATACGACCCGTATCGCTGGCGTCGTTTTACGGGGACCAAGTGTGCCAATAATACGACCCAAATATATTTCTTATAGATCTATTGAATTAATAAATTACATATAAATGTAGATGTTACTATACTCACAATTGGTTCCCAAGTTACGATTATTAACATATTTTAACATCTCCAACCCTTTAACACGAAGTGGCTTCTCATTAACAAATAAATAAAAAAAAATCACACATATATTTTACTTTTATATAATATATAGTATAATATGTATACAAGTAACAAACATATAAGCAATCTACAAATCTCTAAATATTTCTTTGTACCCCA
>JARYGA010004745.1:0-40589 GCA_030545235.1 Helianthus tuberosus | reverse complement strand
AAAGAACTAAATTGCACGGTACTAATGCATCCTACAGGATATCAGGACGGGTGTGATTATTGGACGTGGTACTGAGCGCCAAGGATTATACTATGTGGATGAAGTGGCTCAACATAGTACTGTGATGTTAGCACATGGAACCGAAAACCAGGAAGCTTGGCTATGGCATAGACGTTTGGGACATCCATCCACTGGTTATTCGCATCTTTTGTTTCCAAAACTCTTCCCTTCAAATGGTAAAATAGATTGTGAAACCTGTTTTCGTGCTAAAAGTCATCGACAACCATTTAAACCTAGTAATACGAGAGTTGCTACACCTTTTTCACTAATCCATTCTGATGTGTGGGGTCCTGCTCCTGTTATGGGGGGGGGGGGTAGGGTCTTCGGTACTTTCTACTATTCGTGGATGATTGCACTCGCATGACATGGGTATATTTTTTAAAAAACAAAGCCGAAGTGTACGAGAAATTTATCACGTTTTATGCCATGATCCACACTCAATTCCAAACCCAAATCTAAATCCTTCGATCCGACAATGGGGGGGGGGGATTTGTCAATACATCCATGAAACAATTCTTTAAAACCAAAGGATTAGTTCATCAAACCTCTTGTTCTCATACCCCCGAACAAAATGGTGTTTCCGAATGGAAAAATCGTATTATTCTTGAAATGACTCGAGCTCTTCTAATTGAATCTCATGTACCTACATCATTCTGGCCGGAGGCGGTTGCAACCTCTGTGTATCTCCTAAATCGACTCCCCACCAAAGCTCTTAAGTTTAAGATTCCCTTAGATTGTCTATCTAAGTCTGCCAGTATTCCCCATCCTCTTACACTTGAACCTCGAATTTTCGGGTGTACAACATTTGTCCACATACCAAAAACCAACAGAAACAAGCTTGGCCCATGTGCTGAGAAATGTGTATTTGTCGGCTATGGGATCGATCAAATAGGTTACAGGTGTTATAATCCAAAAACTCGTCAAATGTTCACCACAATGAATTGTGATTTTCTTGAAACGAAATACTTTTATAACACCCAACTCAGTGGTCAGGGGGAGAATAATTGTATAGACACTCTGAGTTGGCTAACTCAACTTCCATCATCTGAAGAAGTAACAATGGAAGACCATCACAGTACTTCAAGTCAGTCACCTTCAAACACACAATCTGCGGAGCACAGTACCACTGAAGAAAGTCCATCCAACGTGATACCAGAGGTAAGAAATACTGAGAACCCTGAATGCCCTGCGTCGTCTTATAACTATGAGACAACAGGGGAACACATAGAACCCACAACAATAGAACCTACAGAACATATTGAACCAGATGTTGAACATGTTGAACATGTTGAAATTGAACCAGTGGTTGAACATGTTGAACCACCAGTTGCAGTAGAGACAACCGGAAGATACTCTCTCCCTCCTAGAGCCAATAGAGGGGTTCCTCCAAAACGGTACTCCCCAGAGAGGGAAACCAGAAATTCAAGGTATCCTATAGCTAATATGGTCAATGGGAACTTATCTAATAGTGCGAAAGCATTTGTTACTTCACTATACTCTGAAAAAATACCTAATTCCGTAAAGGAAGCTCAAGGTAAGAAGAACTGGGAAGAAGCAATGGAAGTGGAGATGCGTGCTCTTATGAAAAACAACACATGGGAGAAGTGCATTCTTCCTAAAAGAAAGAAAACAGTTGGATGCTGGTGGGTGTATTCAATCAAATATAAACCAGATGGTTCTATTGGGCGGTACAAAGCTCGGCTTATAGCCAAGGGTTACACTCAGACGTATGGGATCGATTACTCTGAGACATTTTCTTCGGTTGCAAAAATGGATACCATCAGAGTTCTCTTCTCCGTAGCAGCCAATAAGGAGTGGCCTCTTCACCAGTTTCATGTTACAAACGCCTTTCTCCATGGAGACCTAACAGAAGAAGTCTACATGGAAGCACCTCCAGGATTTTCAAGGGGTTTTAAAGAAGGGGAAGTTTGTCGGTTAAAAAAGTCCCTTTATGGGCTAAAGCAGTCTCCTCGGGCATGGTTTGAAAAGTTCACTTTGGCCATGAAAGAGTATGGGTATCACCAAAGTAACGCTGATCATACTCTGTTCCTCAAGAGAAGAAACGACCTTGTAACTTGCTTGATCATATACGTAGACGACATGATTATTACCGGAGATGATATAGAAGAAATAGCACGGCTGAAAAGGAATCTGTTTTCAAAGTTTGAAATGAAAGACCTTGGGAATCTCAAGTATTTTCTCGGGATAGAAGTTCTCAGATCTAAACGGGGGATTTTCATCTGCCAAAAGAAGTATGTCCTTGATCTCCTAGCAGAAACTGGGTTGATTGATTGTAAACCAGCAGATACTCCAATGGTGGTGAACCACAATCTTCACATGGAAATTAATGGAGAACTCGCAGACAAAGAAAGGTACCAACGCCTCGTGGGCAAGTTAATTTATCTCTCTCACATTCGCCCTGATATAGCTTATGCTGTTGGAGTGGTGAGTCAGTTCATGCATCAACCTCAAGTTGCCCACATGGAAGCTGCTCAGAGAATTTTAAGATATCTCAAGGGAACTGCAGGCCATGGAGTGTTGTTCAAAACAAATGGACATTTAAATGTTGAGCTCTACACTGACGCAGACTGGGCAGGAGATAAGGGAAACTGAAGGTCAACATCAGGATATTTTTTCTTGGTTGGTGGAAACCTCGTTACCTGGAGGAGTAAGAAATAGAAGGTGGTCGCTCTGTCGAGTGCAGAAGCGGAATTTAGAGGTATAGCTCGAGGGTTAAGTGAAGTTCTTTGGATCAGGAAGCTGCTAGAAGACATTGGTTTTTCCCAAAAGGCTCCCAGTAAAGTTATGTGTGACAATACAGCTGCAATACAAATCTCAGAAAACCCAGTTCAACATGATCGAACAAAACACGTGGAGGTAGATCGACATTTCATCAAAGAAAAGTTGGAAGAAAGAATCATAGAACTCCCGTATGTTTCGTCAAAAGATCAACTTGCAGATATACTCACAAAAGCCGTCAACGGAAACGCCTTTAGTACCTGTTTGAGCAAGTTAAGTATTGGTGATCCCACTACTCAACTTGAGGGGGAGTGTTGGAAAGTAAACAATATGTCATAGTTTAGGGGCTAAATATAAAATGGTGTTCTATATAAACACATTATTCCGTAACCCTAGTTTTTGAGTTCAATACAATTTTCTATACAATTCAAACCCATTACAAAGATTATTCTCTATACCAGTTAACAATTTGTGGGTTTTAGGTGCCTTTTATGGCTGAAACATAGCGTTTTATAACCTTTTATACTTTTTAGGAAATTTGGACTTTGTAGCCGGACGCCACCCTGGTGAAACATATCAATTTAAGTGATTATTGATATATTATTATTTTATTTTTCGCTTATTTATTTATTTAATATTTCTTTTTTTACTGCTTATTAAAAACTATTTAATATTCCATTGATTCAACTACGTGTACACTTAAGTTTATAACCTATTAATAAATAAAAAACAAATTAAAAATGTTATAACTTATATAATACATTAGTTTCTAACCTAATAATAAATAAACAAAGTAAAATCTAATAAAAAGTATATAGTACATCAAAGTTCATTTTTTCAAAAACATATAATGACGACTGTGTGTGTTAACCGATTACATAATATGTATTCAATTTGTATAACACACATGTTTATTATATCCGTGCAATGCACGGGTTTTTAAAAATGTAAAAGTGTTCCAATTAGGTCACTAAAGTTTCAAAAGTGTTCTAATCAGGTAACTCAACATTCATTTTTCATTAAAATTAAGGAGGTTTTCATCAATTTCATAGGTAACCATGCGGATGTGGATTTTTGTTTCTTTTTTCCCTTTTATATGATGCTAACGTCGAGTGATGAAGTGAATTTTAACTTGTTTTTTTTAATATTTAATGTAATTAAAGTGTTTTTATTTTTAATAAATATAATTTCATATATTAAAATAATCCAACCCCAACTTCTTATGCTCCACTTTTTTCTTAACACATGGAAAAAAGACATGGCTCAATTTGAATGTTAAGTTATCTAACTGGGACAAAAACGATACGAGTGACCTAACTAGAACACTTTTAAAACTTTGTTACTATTTTGTGACATTTTCCCTACTTAGTATGTAAACATATATTTCTTCAACCTGTGTAATATACATGATTCTAACCTAGTAGTATAATAAATCAAACCAATACCTACTAAACTCTCCACGTAACAAACTGAACTGATATCGATTAAATTCCTTCCCCCGTCATCCCACTAGGGAACTACCACATGTTTATGTTTAATAAAAAGGACTTTTACCAAACATACTTTTTTTTGAACGACAAATTTGGATCACTGACGAACCACTGAAGTATCATTGTGCCACAAGCGAAACCACCCGAACATATCCATCTTCAATATACACCATTTCAGGAGTCAAATCCATCTCCACTAGTGTAAGTTCGTGTTAGGATCGATTCCGATACACCGTTGACTGTGTAGATCTCGTATCTTGTGTGGAATCCAAGTACGAGAATGGATCAGACAAGAACAAGCTAATTAAAGTTGTTTTCTATTGATTGATATTCAGTACAATACCACGAAAACAATTGGATAGAGTTTCATTACTCTAACATCCAAAGTTATAAATGAACAAGACCCAACACACATATTTATAGGTACTCTAGGTCCGCAAATAACCACACACAGACCAGCATATTCACGGATGGACCATTTGGTGCGGATCAACCTTGCTGGTGCAGACGGACAAGTTGTTGCGGATAAAAAATTGCGCACGGACCAACATAAACCGAGAAACCCTAGAACTGCGCAGGAGTCAGTTCGTGCGGACCTGCTAAGGTCTCCATCCATGCGAACCCATCAATTCCATATGAACTTTATACTTTAACCACCTTGTCTTATTCATCTGATCAGCTACGATATGTGATTGACGGAAGCAATAGACATATGCACTCACAGACTCCCCCTTGGATATTGTTGCAGTCAATCTTGTAGCATCTTTATCAACTTCCTAAGTCTTTAAAAAAACTTTGACAGATTCAACACCATAGACTCCCCTTTGCTTTAACAGACACCCCTTGGATTTGCGACCTTCATCAGCTCCCTCTTTCAATAGACTCTCTCTCTATGCTCCCCCTTGCTTTAAGCTTCCGGGATCGAAACCCGGCTCTCTGAAAATTTTAACAATTCAAACCATTTTGAGAGAATTTCTAATCACTTTAGGATCAAGAACCTGGCTCTCAACAAGATTAATTTGACAGTTAAAACTTTTGAGATTTCCAAGATTGGTAAGCTGGTTCTTAACACAAATATTTTAATAGTTAATTCATCCTAGGATCAGGAACCTGGCTCCTAACAAGATTTACCAATTTGTAATCACCCAGGATTACCCGACTCTACTCCCCCTATCAAATAACTATACATTTGACATTCAAAGCATCCAATCTTCACAATCTTTCACAGATAATCAAGTTCAACTTAATGACCTTGATTCATCTGATTATCTACCAAGTCCAAATTAATGACCTTGGAGATTTCACAAACTATTTTTAGATTTTTCATTACAAAACTTCAAGTTTCAAATTAATTAACTTGTTTATTTTCTTGAGATATGTTCAGGATACTTAGATTTTGAAACTCAACTTTCCAACATCAGTTGTCGAAACATAAAGTGAAACATTTTTTTTGTATTTTACAAAGTTTATGCTAAAACACACTTAAACTCTTTTTGTTATTTTGTGTAAAATGAAATGCAATAAAGAAATATTCACATACATATTTTTGTTTGAGTTTGTATCAGAGGATCATATCAGTTTATGACACATCACTAGCACCGTTGATCTATATGAACTTTAAGTTTTAAATGATTCACCTAGATTGTCAGTATACTTGTCACACCCCCCAAAATACCACATGCAGAAACACCGCGAGACGTGTGACGTACCAGGATCCAAGCCACCAATCACATTGAACTAATAATAAATATTTAAATAAAACATTCGATTCATTTCATAATATAATTCCAAGTCATAAGTTAAAACCAAAGTAAACGTTCAGCGGAAGCATAAGATTATTCGTTGTTCAAATGTTTCAAAACAATGTACTAGACCAAGAATAAATATCCAAGAGTTGTGACCCATGACCACTCCAGCACTCCCAGATAGCAAGTTGCATGTCCAAGAATCTAACGACCTGCAAGCATGCAGACAAGTGTGTCAGACGACGCTGGTGAGTTCAAAGTTTGTTAACACGTTTTAGTTACCAGATATAAGTATAAAACAATTCAATGATTTGATGTTGTTAATAACTCGATTACCGCAGATGGCTCCAGATTATTTGCCGTAGTCCCCAAAGCCTCTAACAAAGCAATGGTCAAGATTGGGGTCATTAGTTCACTCCCGACCTCCTCGGTGCGGTGTGAGGGTGCCAAATCTAAATAGCGCTATTAACTAATACCCCATTGCCTTCCCGGCAACAATCTGTAGAAGGGACTTAAGTGATAGATATGAGTGTATTAACCAACATCCCAATAACCCGACATTCCTTCCCAGAACGTTTACCAGATGTCCCTCCCTGGGACGCATGCTTGGAAAAAGAGCAGTGAACTCACCTTAGATTTACTCGGTATTTAATGTTACACATTCCCGTTAGTCAAACAAACCCTATTGTGATTACCAATGATATCAATTTCATAAACGACTAGGTCACGCATATTCACAGTTTGTATGTATCACAAGAACATCGTATAACACGTAACAAATGCTAGCACACATTCCACATGCTTATCATGCAGTAGCATTCAATTGATTATTCACGTTTATACATGCAAGTTTCCTAGTTTCCAATTAATGGTGTCGTCATGCACAGACAAGATCGTGTAGCCAAACATTCACATCAAACACTTTATATACTACACCAACAGTTCTGATACTTTGTTCTCAAATGGCGCTCCGACGAAGAATCATGTTTCGTCGTCTACTATTGTGACGAAAGATCCCCGACGAAGAACCATGTTTCATTGACAACTCCTGTGACAAAAGATCTTCCGACGAAGAACCATGTTTCGTCATGACGAGGCTTCTTCTGGTTCTTCGTCGACCTGAACCCTAACAGTTTCACTGTTTCATCACACAGTTGTTCTAGTCTCAAAACGGATCAACCCTTTAACTCAGTCAATTATCGTTCAGGATCATACAGTTTTATGACTGTAGCCATTCCTCTCGCTTACCTAATCACCAACCCTAGACACCCCTAGTCATCATGCTACTCAACACACCAAATAGATTACCCAGCAATCATGCATAATAGATATACATACAGCAAACGGAATTTACCAAATCCGCGCAGTGAACATAAATGGATATGAGACATCGAATTTATCATGCTTCTAATCTATTTACTTAAGCAATGAAATATCAAAACCCTAATTATCACAACGTACAAGTATGTTTTCTAATAATCCCTTAATCACAGAAGATTACCATCATCGTAAAATAATCATCACACAATGAGAAGTGTTAGGATGCTAACCGGAAGAATGAGATGTTCACGAGAGTGCAAGAAGATTTCGAGAGGAATGATAAGTGCTGCCGATGGTTTGTAAAGAAAGCTAGGGGTTGCTAACTAACACTCTATGCATAAATATAATCGGGACATGTTTGGGCTTCATTTGGGCCGAAAGCCGTCGAGCCCATTGCTCATTTTTCGTTAGCCCTCAAGACATCTTTCATCGGGCAATGTTTTGTCATAATAGATTTTATTAAATGTTCAATCATTACATTACCACATAAATAACTTATACAAAAACCATTCTAAAATAATACACATGGTATAACGTACAACGAAATATAGAACAAGGTTGTAAAACAGGTGATGCAAAATGGAAAGATCTTGAAATCTCGGGTTGTCACATCATCCCCAACTTGAAAGAAATTTCATCCCAAAATTTGATAAACAATCCACAAATGCACGGCGTCAAGTCAGGATGACAGTGTATTTTCCGCGGGTGCCACATCATCCCCAACTTGAATGGGAATTTTGTCCCGAAATTCACTAGTTGTGCCATCTGGGAATAAGTGTGGGTACTTGAGCTTCATCTGATCCTCGCGTTCCCATGTGAACTCCGGTCCATGTCTTGAGTTCCAACGAACTCTCACGATGGGGATTCGACTATGCTTACAGACCTTGACTTCCCGATCCATAATCTCTATTGGTTCCTCGACAAACTGCAACTTGTCGTCAATCTTCAACTCTTGAAACGGTATCACAAGTGTTTCATAGGACAAACACTTCTTTAGCTGAGAGACATGGAAGACATCATGGACGTTACCCAACTCAGCAGGTAACTCTAACTTGTAGGCCACTTTACCAACTCGCTCCAGAATCTTGAATGGCCCAACATAACGAGGGTTAAGCTTGCCGTGTTTTCCAAAACGCACCACACCCTTCCAGGGTGAGACCTTCAACATAACACGATCACCAACTGCGAACTCCAAAGGTTTCCTATGCTTGTCAGCGTAGCTTTTCTGATGGTCGTGCGCTGCTGCCATACAGTTCCTGATCTGGATAATCTTTTCTGAAGTTTCAAATACAAGCTCCGGTCCTGTGATCTGGCTGTCACCCACCTCGGCCCAACAAAGAGGTGAACGACATTTTCGTCCGTACAATGCTTCGAATGGAGCTGCCTTGATACTGGTATGGTAGCTATTGTTATAAGAAAACTCAATCAAAGGTAAGTGTTTCTCCCAACCCTAGCCAAAATCAATCACGCACGCTCTCAGCATGTCTTCAAGTGTCTGGATGGTTCGCTCACTTTGACCATCCGTCTGTGGGTGATAAGCAGTGCTCATGTCAAGACGCGAGCCGAACGATTTGTGCATCGACTGCCACAAATCCGAAATGAAACGCGGGTCACGATCAGAGATAATAGAGGTCGGCACCCCGTGCCTAGAAACCACCTCTTTAAGGTAAACAGCGGCAAGTTGTGAGAACTTATCCGTTTCCTTGATTTCTAGAAAACGAGCTGACTTCGTGAGACGATCAACGATCACCCAGATGGTATCGTTTCCGTTTTGAGTTCTCGGCAAGTCCGTGACAAAATCCATTGCTATCTGCTCCCATTTCCACATGGGTATTTTTGGTTGCTGAAGTAATCCAGACGGTTTCTGGTATTCCACTTTGACCTTTGAACATGTCAAGCCTTTACTAACATACGTCACGATGTGAGCTTTCATCTTCGGCCACCAATACATGACTTTGAGATCCTGATACATCTTATCCGAACCCGGATGAATAGAGTATCGAGACTTGTGCGCTTCATCCATCACAAGTTCTCTAAGATTTCCAAACAAAGGAATCCATATTCGTTCCATGCAATAGAGAATACCATCCGATCTCTCTACAAGTCGCTTTTCCATGCCCCTTAAGTACTATGCTTCAATGTTTTCCTCTTTCAACGCTTCGGTTTGTGCAGAACGAATCTGGTCAGGCAAATTAGAATGGATGGTGAGTTGCAAGGCGCGAACACATCTGGGTTTCGATTCCTTTCGGCTAAGGGCATCAGCTACAACGTTAGCCTTACCTGGGTGATACTTGATTGCGCAATCGTAGTCATTTAGGAGTTCCACCCAGCGACGCTGTCGCATATTCAATTCCTTCTGGTCAAAGATATGCTGAAGGCTCCTGTGGTCGGTATAAATAGTGCATTTAGTACCGTACAGGTAATGCCTCCAGATTTTAAGTGCAAACACCACGACTCCCAACTCTAAATCATGCGTCGTATAATTCCTCTCGTGAACCTTTAACTGCCGGGAGGCATAAGCTATCACCTTCTCGCGTTGCATCAACACGCAACCGAGACCCTGAATAGAAGCATCACAATATACCACGAAATCTTCTGTCCCTTCAGGTAAAGATAAGATCGGTGTGCTGCAGAGCTTTTGTTTCAGCAACTGGAAAGCATCTTCTTGTTTTGTTCCCCACGAGTATACAACACCTTTCTGTGTTAACGAGGTAAGAGGTTGTGCGATCTTCGAAAAGTCTTTAATAAATCTGCGATAGTATCCAACGAGGCCAAGAAATTGTCGCACTTCTGATGGAGTCTTCGGTGCCGCCCAATTTCTAATGGCGTCAATCTTTGTAGGATCCACGTGTATTCCCAATTCATTCACAATGTGGCAAAAGAAGTGCACCTCTCGAATCCAGAAGTCACACTTAGAGAATTTCGCGTAGAGCTGCTCCTTCCTCAGAAGCTCCAAAATAAGACGCAGGTGCCGCTCGTGATCTTCCTTGCTCTTTGAATATATCAAAATGTCGTCAATAAACACGATAACGAAGTCGCCGAGATACGGTTTGCATACACGGTTCATGAGATCCATGAAGACCGCTGGTGCGTTCGTCAACCCAAACGGCATAACTAAATACTCATAGTGCCCATACCGCGTTCGAAAAGCCGTTTTAGGAACATCCTCCTCTCGGACTCACATCTGATGATAGCCCGATCTTAAATCGATATTCGAATAAAAACTTGATCCCTGCAACTGGTCAAACAAGTCGTCGATGCGTGGCAAAGGATAGCGGTTCTTGACAGTCACCTTGTTTAGTTCCCGATAATCTATGCACATACGAAAGGACCCATCTTTCTTCTTCACAAACAGAACTGGGGCTCCCCAAGGCATAGAACTGGGTCTGATAAAGCCTCTATCCAACAATTCTTGAAGTTGATTTGATAACTCTTGCAACTCTCCAGGTGCAAGACAATAAGGAGCACGAGCAATCGGAGCTGCTCCAGGCGCAAGATCAATCTGAAATTCCACTTGACGATGAGGAGGCAAACTAGGAAGTTCCTCAGGGAACATATCAGGAAATTCACAAACAACAGGCAAGTCTTCGATCTTTCTTTCTTCAGACGGAGTATCAGTAATGAGTGCTAGAATAGCAGGATACCCCTTTCGTAGACACCTTTGCGCTTGCATAGCTGAGATAATACCAACCATCGCTCCACTACAATGCCCTTGAACCGATAAATATTCTCTGTTGGGGAGAGGAATACGGACAATCTTTTCTTTATAGAGAATTTCAGCTTGATGCTTAGACAACCAATCCATACCAACCACTACATCAAAACTACCGAAGGTTACAGGAAGGAGGTCAATGTCAAACACTTGGCCCACAAGATCTAATTTACACCCAGAAAGGACATGCGAGGCTTCAATCGTTTTACCATCAGCTAATTCTACTACATGCTTAGCTTCTAAAGGTGTTGAAGTTAACCCTAATCGTTGACTGAACTCTAGGGACACATAACTCCAATCAGCACTGGAATCAAATAACACAGAAGCAAAGAGATTGTTCACAGAAAACGTACCAGTCATGACATTGTCTTCGTTCCTAGCATCACCAGCACCAATCGTAAATACCCTTCCACGAGCACCATTACCCCCATTGTTGCCATTATTGTTGTTCCCAACATTGTTGTTGTTGTTCTGACGGTTGTTGTTATCGTTAGCATTCTGATTCAGCTGAGGGCAATCCCGTTTAATATGACCCTCATCCCCACACTGGTAACACCCCTTCTTAAAGCCTTGGTTCTGATGGGGCTGCTGCCTTTGCTGTTGTTGATGCTGCTGATTCTGCTGCCGGTTTTGCTGCTGCTGCTTCGGGTACGGAGCTCTACAGTCTTTTGCCATATGGCCCACCTTGTCTCACCTATGGTAAGCCCGAACACATGGTCCATGATGATGATACCCACACTTGTTGCATTTTGGTTTCCTACCAACATAGGAGCCTTGACTCTAATTGCTACCCTGGCCTTGGTTAACTGAGGACGACTGGCTGAAACTACGGTTATTGTTGTTGTCAGGCCTTTTCTGAGATTGACTGGCACTGGTTTCTTTGTCAGCATCATTCCATTTACGCTTGTTATCACTAGTAGGTGTGGTAGCTGTAGCAGCAGAGGTAGTAGCAGAAACACGTGGTGGCAATGAGCCACGTTCGACCTCTTGGTCAGTAATCTTGTGTGCCAAACGGATGATCAGGGGCAGATTGTTAAGGTTCGCAGCACTGACCAAACTCTTTACTGCTGGTGCCAGGCCTTTGATGTATAACTCAATTCTTCGAGGTGGGGGTCGTGACAGGTTAGGGCACATATTTGCTAGCTCATGAGATCGTTTCGTGAAAGCCTCGATCTCAGACCCCTCCATCTTCAGGTTGTAGTACTCGTTCTCGAGTTTTTGAATCTCATCACGAGGACAGTACTCCTCCCGCATTAACTCCTTGAAATTATCCCAAGTAGTTGCATTAGCCATCTCGATACCCAACATCTGCACTTGGGCATTCCACCAAGTCAGGGCACCATCCTCCAATGTGCCAGTATCATATTTCACTCGGTCCCCCACGGGACAGTTACATATAGCGAACACCGACTCAGCTTTCTCGAACCATCGAAGTAGCCCCACAGCCCCTTCAGTCCCACTGAAGGTCTGTGGCTTACAATCCATGAATGTCTTAAACGTGCAAGCAGGCGGATGGTTTTGATTCTGATTTGCTTGCTGACCTAATAAACGAAAGAGAAAGATACAGTACACGGGTAAGAGTTGGGTACACGACACGAAAATAAGGAATATTTGGCACATTTCGTACCAGCTTGATAGGCTGCCAGAGCCTCAGCCACACGGGTGTTGATCAGGTCAGTCAACTCGGCCTGAGTCATAGCAATGTGACCACGTCCGTGACCTTGTCTGCTCATGATTTATATAGGAAAAAGGAAATGGTTAAGGGTCGAGATATGGTAGGAGTCAAAGCCCACGGAAACTTCTACAAACTACTAAGTTTACATCTAACAACAGAGCGGAACCCCTTTCACACTTGTTAAGCCTTGCTGGGACTCACATACACCCCACACTATTATTATGTGTGCACCCATAATAATAATAATAATAATAATAATAATAATAATAATAATAATGCAATTTGCATGTTTATCTCAGCTCCTCCCAACTCATGCTACAAGGTTCCTCAAATTTGAGTAACAGATCAGAAGACACCACAGAACATAAGTTACAAAAGTCTAACAGGATATCACACTGTGACTCCATCAATCTCATAACCCAGGCAAATACACATGAATTCAGTCTGTAGTGCTAAGTGTGCAATCTCATGCAACATTATACGTAAGTGTACACTAGATATGCTATGCAATAATTAAATGAGATACGAACCTTGCAATCTGGAGCTGAGTGTCATGGTCAATTTTCGAAGTTGTTCGGTTATAGTCTGGTTTAATAAAAATGTTTTTAAAACCAAGTTCACTATAACCAGTGGCTCTGATACCAAACTGTCACACCCCCCAAAATACCACATGCGGAAACACCGCGGGACGTGTGACGTACCAGGATCCAAGCCACCAATCACATTGAACTAATAATAAATATTTAAGTAAAACATTTAATTATTTCATAATATAATTCCAAGTCATAAGTTAAAACCAAAGTAAACGTTCAGCGGAAGCATAAGATTATTCGTTGTTCAAATGTTTCAAAACAATGTACTAGACCAAGAATAAATATCCAAGACTTGTGACCCATGACCACTCCAGCACTCCCAGATAACAAGTTCCATGTCCAAGAATCTAACGACCTGCAAGCATGCAGACAAGTGTGTCAGACGACGCTGGTGAGTTCAAAGTTTGTTAACGTGTTTTAGTTACCAGATATAAGTATAAAACAATTCAATGATTTGATGTTGTTAATAACTCGATTACCGCGGATGGCTCCAGATTATTTGCCCTAGTCCCCAAAGCCTCTATCAAAGCAATGGTTAAGATTGGGGCCATTAGTTCACTCCCGACCTCCTCGGTGCGGTGTGAGGGTGCCAAACCTAAATAGCGCTATTAACTAATACCCCGTTGCCTTCCCGGCAACAATTGGTAGAAGGGACTTATGTGATAGATATGAGTGTATTAACCAACATCCCAATAACCTGACATTCCTTCCCGGAACATTTACCAGATGTCCCTCCCCGGGACGCATGCTTGGAAAAAGAGCAGTGAACTCACCTTAGATTTGCTCGGTATTTAATGTTACCCGTTCCCGTTAGTCAAACAAACTCTATCGTGATTACCAATGATATCAGTTTCATAAACGGCTAGGTCACGCATATTCACAGTTTGTATGTATCACAAGAACATTGTATAACACGTAACAAATTCTTAGTTTCCACGCTAGCACACATTCCACATGCTTATCATGCAGTAGCATTCAATTGATTATTCACGTTTATACATGCAAGTTTCCTAGTTTCCAATTAATGGTGTCATCATGCACATACAAGATCCTGTAGCCAAACATTCACATCAAACACTTTATATACTACACCAACAGTTCTGATACTTTGTTCTCAAATGGCGCTCCGATGAAGAATCATGTTTCGTCGTCTACTATTGTGACGAAAGATCCCCGACGAAGAACCATGTTTTGTCGACAACTCCTGTGACGAAAGATCTTCCGACGAAGAACCATGTTTCGTCATGACGAGGCTTCTGCTGGTTCTTCGTCGACCTGAACCCTAACAGTTTCACTCTTTCATCACACAGTTGTTCTAGTCTCAAAATGGATCAACCCTTTAACTCAGTCAATTATCGTTCAGGATCATACAGTTTTATGACTGTAGCCGTTCCGCTCGCTTACCTAATCACCAACCCAAGACACCCCTAGTCATCATGCTACTCAACACACCAAATAGATTACCCAGCAATCATGCACAATAGATATACATACAGCAAACATAATTTACCAAATCCGCATAGTTAACATAAATGGATATGAAACATCGAATTTATCATGCATGTTCTAATCTATTTACTTAAGCAACGAAAGATCAAAACCCTAATTATCACAATGTACAAGTATGTTTTCTAATAACCCCTTAATCACAGAAGATTACAATCATCGTAAAACAATCATCACACAATGAGAAGTGTTAGGATGCTAACCGGAAGAATGAGATGTTCACGAGAGTTCAAGAAGATTTCGAGAGGAATGATAAGTGCTGCCAACGGTTTGTAAAGAAAGCTAGGATTTGCTAACTAACACTCTACGCATAAATATAATCGGGACATGTTTGGGCTTCATTTGGGCCGAAAGCCCTTCATGGCGAAAGACAATCCCAGACGAAATACATATTTCGTCGAGCCCATTGCTCATTTTTCGTCGGCCCTCAAGACATCTTTCGTCGGGCAATGTTTTGTCATAATAGATTTTATTAAATGTTCAATCATTACATTACCACATAAATAACTTATACAAAAACCATTCTAAAATAATACACATGGTATAACGTACAACAAAATATAGAACAAGGTTGTAAAACAGGTGATGCGAAAAGGAAAGATCTTGAAATCTCGGGTTGTCACAATACTGATCCTCTTTAATTTTCACACAAAGTTCAATTGATTTAAGATACGAGATTAGTATTTTAAGAACTTAATTTATTCGCGTGTCCCACCTCAGAATATACTCCCGCATCAAGATTCCATAGATTCAGTCTTACAGGTGAATTTACCTTAAATGATATCGGTCTCTGGGTTAGTGCGAGGCCTTGAGAGCTCAGGTTAGAACTTCCTTACAACTGCACTTGATATATATCTTTCGATATTATTTCGACTTTTATGCAGAGGGAAAGCTTTAAGCGCAAAAGCATTATACGAGGTCTAGGCCATTGCTGACGCAAAATCAGAAGACCAAGTATATACCCCAGATATCAATAAGTATAAATACCTAATATCTCAGAATCAGGCAATCTCTCAAACCAAATTTCGGAGTACTAAGTCCATATATCCGAGAGATGTTCCCCACGAGATAAGAAAATTTATTGATTTTAGGTTTATATCTTGAAATCAATTTACTGAATGTGTAAAAACCTACTGGCACATCATTAGTGAGACCTTTTTATCACATTTGACTTTCCATTTCTTTAGCATGCCCTGATTGTCTTCCTGATATACTATTATTTCCTCTTTTTACACAAAACTCTTTTTAATTTTTCATGTTTTTGGCTTTTTCAAATTTTCAAATGTTTTTGTATTTTCAAAATTTTTACTCCCCCTAAAATCCAAAACATTTTAAAGAAAAATTGATAACCAAATGTAGATAGCTTCATCTCGCCATCCATTTCTGCTTTACATGCTCTGTTTAGAATAAAGCACCCCCATGATTTACAACACAAAACTGATTTTTGACATTATTTAACCACTTGAAAGAAACCTGTTTTACCAAGTTTTGTTTATTCAGCCGTGATGGTTTCGGCGTATTTACATAACCAAACCAAACAATTTTTTCGTTTTTATGTTTTTCTATTTTTTTCTTTTGTTTTTGATTTATGTTTTATTTATTATTATTAATAAACCAAACTTCCTGTTTCATCCACAGGAATCTGCCTCCTCTCGTGCCAAGCTGCTCCGCTCTCCGTGTTGACTTTCATTTGAAGTCTGGAACACCTGCACATTCACATAACTCAATCACTTGAATAAGGAAACCCAAGCCTTATTTGACCATGGATATTGTGACACAATACAAATTGTTCAACTTTGGAAAATCTTTGTCATTTTTAACAAAAACTTCTTCGTTCTTATTTTCAACCTTCTTGGTCGAAAAGATTTTCCGTTTCTCACTCACAAAAGTACTTTGTTTCTTGACCACCCAAATTTGTCCTTTTGAAACATTCCGTTATAAAATCTTGAATCATTTTGAATGTTTTGTTTTGACAAACCATCTTTTGGTTTCCATATTTATTTTGGTTCAAACTTGGATGTTTTTGGTTTCCAAGTTTGTTTTGGCTTTGAAACGCCAACTTTTGGTTTCCAAATCTGTTCAGGCTCAAATTTGGGTGTCTTTGGTTTCCAAGTTTGTGTTGACTCAAACTTGGTTGACTTCTATTTCCCAACCTCAGATTTCTTTTTCTCTTTTTCAACATTAAGAGGCTTCAGATTTGGACATTTGCGACCAACATCTCCAATTTGATGGGTTTAAAACATGTTTTCTTTGAAAAATCTTTGGCCTGTTGTTGTTTTTTCTGAGCATAGAATTCTTCATTAGTCTGTCGACTAAATCAGATTTCTTTCTCTTCTTCAGAACTTGTTCCATGAATAAAGTTCATCTTTTTCTGAAATTTTGACTTTTCAGCCCTTTTCTTTTGAGTTTGTTTCTTTTTATAACCCAACCCAGCCTTTGTGTTTTTCTTTTTGTAACTAGGTTTGTTATAAAAAGTTTTCTTGCTCGCTTTACCGGAAAATTTGTCAATTTCAGACTTTTCGATTTCTACCAGTTTGAAAACTTTGTCAGTCTTTTCCACAATCACATTTTGAATCAGAACTTCAATATCTGAGAATAATTTGTCCGAACCAATCATGTAATATGCCAATCCTATTGAATCATCATTCGCATTTTTCTTAGATTTTGAATTCTTCAAATAATTTTTATGAAAACTTTCCTCATCTTCATCATGTGATTCAGACTTATCAGTTTTGGTAGAATCCTCTTTCAAAACGCTTTCAACAACCTTACCCACCACCTCTGAATCATCAACATCATCAGATTTGGAGTAAGTCACATCAGTGTTGTCAGACAATTGGTCAACTATGTTTATTGCTTTTGCCACTTTCTCGTCATCATAGAATGTATAATTATTCTCCGACGGTGGTGGCACTTGATGATATTCTGACCCAATTCCCTTTTTGTTCTTTTCAGAACCAATATCATCTGGCGTGATGTTGAAAATACATTCGAGAATGTATGAAGAAGCATGATAACTTTGAAGTTTATTGACTTTCTTTTCTTTCTCAGCTAATTCTCATTTAACGTCAGCAAGTTCATCAATATATTGATTTAAAACTCTTTGTTTATCTTCATAATTAGCTTCAAGAAATCTTGTCGTTTCAATATATTTTGAAATTCTTCTTTCCATACTTTTTTCTTCACTTTTCAAAGTTTCAAAAGCTTCTTTTACTGTATGATATGACAATTTCATCTCATCATATTCTTTTTGCAACTCTTGAATAATATTATATTTTTGTAAAAACTCGTTGCAATCTGCTGAACACTTTTGAATTAAATTTTTATTTTCTTTTTCAAGATCATCACATTTTTGTGTTAGCTCTTCTTCTTTTTGTTTTAAAAAAACTTTTCAATTTCAAACATTTCTTTACATTTTTGTTTGAAAAGATTTTCGATTTTAGTAAACTCAATGTTTCTTGATTTTAAATTTTCATCATTCTTAGTACAGGCACTACATGTTTCCATGCATTTCCTGCACTGCTCTTTAGTTTTGTTTTCAGATTTATTATCAATTTCATCATTATTATCTATTGACTTAGCCTTATTAGACGATTCAGTAGATTCCGTTTGAGTTGTTACCTCAATTTGATCTGCCACCGCTGTATTGTCGATCGTCTTTTTCAAAATTTCATCTTTCATCTTCTCGCTCTCGTTAACAATCTCTTCCACACTCTTTTTCTTCTCGACACTGACATAGATCACTCTTCTTATACCCTTCTCCATTTCTTTCTCATAATTCTTATCCTCTTGAATCCTTCTATAAAATACTCCTGCAGTTGGAATAGCAGCAACAAGTGCTTCAAAATCTACCACATCTTGATCCACTGTCGGATTCCCTTCAGGATCTAGATAGCACTTTCTCTCATCATCCCATCTTTTTGCATCCCTTGCTTCTATAAAACCAATGTTTTCAGAACCGGACTGAACATCGAACCAGTGTTCTTACTGGTTCAATGGTAGGACCGGACATAAGAACCGGAAGGTATCGTAAATATTATAAAAATTATTAGGCTTAAATCTTAAAAAAAATATATAAAAAACCGGTCTAACCCTTCCAAAAATCGGTCCGACCAGCCGGTTTCCCGGTCCAACCGCTGGCTTGCCGGTTCAACTTCGGTTCAATGCATTTCCAGCCCGATACCATGACTGGACCGGCTCACCTCCGGTTCCCAGTCTGACCGGCTGGTCCGGTCTAGGTCTGAAAACACTGATAAAAACCTTATACACTGCACTCAACCTCATCCTTGCATGACGTTCTTCTCGAGTTGGTCCTACCTCAGCAACCAACGCAAACTTCTCCTTTGGAATGTATCTATTTTTTATTCATCTTTGGCGGCTGCTCATTTGTGCGATGGTAGATTGCTTTCTTGTAATAGTCGTCATGAAACGGATTCACACTTTCATTAACACCCTGATTCGTGCACTCCCTCTTGAAGTGTCCTTTTTGCTTACATCTGAAGCATGTAACCTTTGATTCGTCAAATCCCAGTTTCATATTAGGACCTTTAAGACATTGCCTTCCTGTTATTTCCATGAACCGTTGAGCTCTCCTGATAACACTGGCCATACACCATCTAATATCTATGAGCTTCATCTCTTCTGGATCGATCTGGTCATAATCTTCCTTTGTCATGTTCAGGTTTCCAAATCTACCCGCCACCAGACTTTCATAAGATTCCAGAATAGATGCTAAGAAGCTCATCTGCTGCCTGGATGAATCAGCGTTCATATTTAGAGAATCTTTCAAATTCAGGGCAACGTTGTATTGAACTAGATTTGGACTGGTTTTATCTGATACAGAGGATAAATGATAACCAGAATCAGAGTTCGGAGACATGCTCTTTGAAGAATCACCAGAGTTCTCAGCACTAAAGGTCGTACCAATCTTTGGTGCTTGACTGTTCAGCATGCTTCCACGATAGTAAAGATTGACATTTTGCTGATAATTTGAACTGGTTATTTTGTTTTGCCTTTTTAGATCCAGTTCATGGCTTTCAAGTTTTTCAATCAAACCGTCTAAAGTGATATAGTCAAACTTTGCATCGTTTCTAGTATCATGACAAATGTTTGCCAATCATCTACATGAGGTAAGGCCTCAATCAGTTTGTCAATGATCTCTTCTCTGTCATTCTTAATTTCAAATATTTCTAGCTCGATTTTCAAATGACAGAAACGTTCTATCATTTGTCGGAAAGTTTCTCCTTTCATGCAACTGAACAAGTCAAACTCTTTCTTTAGCAAAGAAATTTTGTTTTTCTTGATCTCTTTTCCACATGCAGCTTTAACTTCTAGTGCTTCCCACATAGACTTTAAAGTTCCATCATGTTGAAGCAAAGAAAGAATATCTTCCCTAACCGATTGTTGTAACAATGCTATCATTCTTTGTTCGTTCAAGAACTCAACTTTATCAGCATCTTTGTACAATCTAAGTGGAATTATTTCATTTTTCTCGCTAATTGGTTTAACATATCCAAAATTTAACATAGACCAATGTAGGATCGTAAAACGACCTAACGAGTCGATCAGAAGAGGTCTCAGACTAGATCAGAGGCGGAATTCATTGAACTAGTCTTTGTTTAGCTTGTATGACACTAGAAATACTATTTACTCTCAAGTTTATTGATCTTGCAAAGGTTTACAGCACGGTGACACTTCGACAGCACCTCGGCGTCGGAAACAAGAACGTTACAAATGAAATGGCACAACACCTATTTATAGGAGAGGGTAATTTCGTGTGGAATTACAATTTGTAATTCCATGCGGAATTACACTTTGTAATTTCATGTGGAATTAAATTCCATGTGGAATTACAACATAATTTCGTACGGAATTACCATAGGGTAATTTCGTGCAGAATTACCTCCAAACCTAATTTTGACATATTTCTCGTAATACGTGCCCTGATCTATCTAACACAAACTAAGACTCGATACAAGACGAAGTCGACAGACGCATGCACTAACAGACCCCCCTCGAATGTTGACGAGTCTGAAGTATTGAGTCTTCGTATCTTCAGTCTTTATCAGTCTCTAGGCTTCTGGAACTTCTGTTCTAATCCAAGACTCGAACGAAGATGAAGTCAACAGACAACTGCACCAACAGACTCCCCCTTGGATGTTGACGGAATCTTCAGTGAGAGTCTTCATTATGACGACTCTTCAATCTTGATCGGTCTCCTTTCTTTCTTAACATGTACCAGGATCTCCTCTTTGGCTCTAACCTCGTCAGACTCCCCCTCTCATCATGATGGGATCGCCGTCTGGAATTAGCTATCACCTTGAGATTGCATCCTGGCTTTAACTCTGTTTAAGCTCATCTCCTGCATACATTTTCTCACAAAATCATAAGTTTTTACTTAAATCAATAAGAAAAACTTACTAGTAATAGTTACATCAAGTTCAAATTAATGATCTCGATTAACTAATCAAACTTTCTTTCACAAAATAAATTCCTTCATTTAAGCACTCACTTCCAACCCTGTTCATCATGTTCAGCACTTGAAATTTTGAATATCAGCTCTCCAACATCAGTTGTCAATTTTTTTTTTATTTTTTCAAAAGTTTATGCTAAAACACTCCGAAAATCTTTTTGGATTTTTGAAATAAAGGAACTGCAGTAAAGAAATATTTACAAACAATATTTTTGTGAGTTTGTGTAAGAGGATCATATCAGTTTATGTGACCAACCACGAGCACCGTTAAGCTTTAATCATTTTAAGTTCTAAACAATTCACATAGATTGACGATATTGTTATCCACTTAAACTCAATCTAAAAACTTTCGAAATGCTTACCGATACGTTAAGGTATATTAATTTTGCACTAAGTTCGTATGGACCCCACGATCTCAGCATATCCCCTCATCATGCAATACACAGACTCAAGTAATGCCTTTAAACTTTTATCAACTGTGATTTGTGCGAAAACAAAGCAGAATGTTTAAACATTAACAATCAGGTCGATACTTCCATATACGCAGAGAAAGTCCAATGTTTAAACAAAATAAGAAAAAAATAAAACAAGTTGAAATTGTTTAGGCTTTAACCACCAGTTCGATACTCACGTATACGCAGAGGTGATCCAAAGCTTAAACGAAACACAAAAGAAAATAAAGCAGAACGTTTAGGCACTAACATCCAGTTCGATACTCACGTATACGCAGAAGATGTCCAATGCTTAAACAAAATAAAGAAATAAAACAAGTTTAAATCTTTGCAAAATGAAATGCACAATCACAGCGACTTTTTAGCAAAGTTGTGAAAGTTCACAAACTTAACCAGTTTTATGTCTTTCGACAATCAGCGATTACTGAGTAGGCACACAATCAAGAATGATAAAACTAAGTACTATGCTTTCAATCATGTTTCCCACTAGAACTAGGCTTTTTCATTTTAGGTTTGTATCGTTCTCGCAAATCTACTAGTCTAGATGAGCCTATTGTCACATCTTTAGTGAGACCGTTTATCACATTTTATCTCTCCATTTCTTTAGCATTCTGTGACAGTCCAACTGATCTACTCTCATTTCCTATTTTTGACAACAAAACTCATTTTTGCATTTTTCAATGTTTTTGGAATTTTCTATTTTTTTTAAAAAAAAATTTTACTCCCCCTAAAATCAAAATATGTCTCAATTTTGATTTTCTGGGAAAATTTGAAAACAAACTGTACAGGGTAAAATGACAACATGATGAGAATTACTTCAATTCTCCATTCACTTGGCTTGAATAATCAGAACTCCCCCTGACGACAAAACATTTTCCCATGATGATTTCAAAACACTTAAGTTTATTTTAATCAAAATGGTTTTTCCGGAAAATAAGTTTTGTAAGTCATTTCTCAAACATGGGGATCATTCATCACCTTGTTTTCTTCAACCACTTGTAAAAAACTAACATTTTTAAGATCAATCCACAAACATCACTTGTAGAAAATCAAGTACAACTTAATGTCCCTGATTTACCACTTTTAAGTCAAAATCACTTTCGTGAATTTCTCAAGAAATATGCCGATACCTGCTTCACACTTACCAACCTGGAAGCTCCGGCAAGTCAGGTTTTTCATTTAAACAGATTCACCCAAGCCTGACGGTCCTTGGGTGATTTTGAATTCTTGTTCAACAATGGTGGAAAATTTGCATCATCCATTGTTAGACCAGAATTCTCAACTTTTACCTCATCACACGGCTCTTCTGGCTTTACCACACCAGATTCATTGCCTGAACATGGCTTGTCTGACTTTGGAGTATCAGATTCATCGCCAACACGTGGCTCCTTTGTTTCCAAAGAAACAAATTCATCACCACCAACTTTCTCTTTCTTTACTCTCTTCTCTGTCCTCAGATTTGTATCTGATGAATTCGTTTTGCTTGATTTGTCATTCTTTGGCGAGCAAGACGATTTATCAGAACTTTTATCTGTTTTACCAGTTGTATCCGAGGACAAAATCCTTTCGAAATATTCTCTCGCTTTCTTCCTCTTTTTCCTCAGTCTGTCTTTCTGCCCTTGAGAAAGCTTAACTTTCTTTTCTTGAATTTTCTGTTCTTGAACTTTAGATTCTTGAACTTTCTGTTCTTTGGGCTTGACATTGACTGGTTTCTTTGCCATTTTCTTAGATTCAACCCTCGATCTTTCCTTTAATCTCATTGGGCAATCTCTGGCAATGTGACCTTTGATTTGGCAATTATAGCATCTCCTCGTCTCAAACCACTGATTTTGCAGTTAACAGCAATGTGTCCTCGAACACCACAAGTGTAACACAATATGTTATCGTACCAATTACCACCTTCAGTCCAAACATTCAGATCAGAGCACTGTTTGGCTTTGTGGTAATCATCACTTTTCCTGAAAGCTGGATTTAGCTTTGAAGCACTGTGGTCAAACTTGCACCACTTATTACCAACAATTTTTGAGTTTTTATTTTCCAAATTTTGTGGTTTTTTATCTCGATTGGATGATTGAACTGATGAGCTTTTATTTTCTTTTTGAACAATTTTCGGCTTTTTATCCTTTTGTTTTTGTTCCACATTCTTCTTTACAGATTTTGCGTTGAGCATTCACCTTTCTCAGTAGAATGTAATACAGTTTCTTGATACATTTCATTTAATTTCAAAAATATTTTTCTTTTCTCAATTTCATTATCAGTTTTCTCATCACAATCTTCAACTTTGACTTTGTCAAAGTTTGTGACATTGTCACTTATTGGAACATCATTGATCGGTTTTGGACAGACTTGTGATGTAGAATTCACAAAACCTTTCATTTTATTCTCTAACTCAACAATTTTATTCCGAGCTCTTTCAGCTTCATTTTCAAGCTGAATGATTTTATCAAGATGAGAATTTATTGTAATTTGTTTTTCAAGATTATTTTTGCCAAAAATATATTTCTCATCTTCTAAAATCTTTATTTGATTTTGAAAATCTGTTTCAAATTTTAATTTTTCATTTTCTAAATTTTTTATTTGATTTTTCAAAACATTTTCTGATTTTTAAAAATTTTGTTTTCAAATGACAAACTCTCAACATCCTTCAAAAGTTTGTCATTTTCAAATTTCAATTTTTCACAAATTAAGCACATATCAATAATCTGTTTCTCATCATTTTTCTTCTTGTCTTTCAAAGCTGTAATCTCTTCGGTCTGTTCCTCTCCCACTTGGACACCTTTATTCTTGCTCCTTTTTAATATTGATTTTCCATCTTGACTTTTCTTATTCACAACATTGTTCTCCATTTGTTCTTCAAGCTTCTTAATGAATTCACAAATTGCCAATCCATAGTATTCTCCTGTTCTTTTTAAACTCAAAAGGTATGTATCCCATTCTTTTTGAGGTAAGGTATTGGCTAATTTCTCAACCCATTCATTTGGACTTTTGGTTATACCTTTCTCAGACATTGAACGAACAAGATGGCTATGTCTCTCAATGATACTCCTTGTACTTTCACCTGGACAATTTGAAAAAGAGTTAAACTCTTTTATTAATAAAAGTGTTTTACTATCCATATTAAAGAAATTTATATCCATGATTCGGAAACATGTTTATCAAAACAGTCACTTTCAAACAAAACACCTTTCAATTGTTCCGAGTATGAAGTGGGCTGCACTAAACAGTGATTGGGCCGAGAACTATGGTGATAACTAGCAAATTGTGGGCTGACAAAACACGAAAGCTATTGGCCCGAAGATACAAATTATTCTGATTGGACCGAGAAACACAAGCAATTAACCAAGATTCACATGGGCGGCCTTTTCAATTCTCGTGGCCGACAACACCTCATATGCACACATTAAATGCCCGACAAACCCGAACAATTCATATGCAAACAGTGGAATCGAGGTGATTATTGGATTGCCATGATATTCAATTTTTGCCGACAATATTAATACCCAACACAATCCTATTGGACCTCAACCTTTTTTTTAACTTTGAATCACATGCAATCTTAATTGAATTAATATCTGACACAATTGACCATCAAAACCTTTCTGATTGCACCGCTAATCACATGTATTCAATTTCAATTAATGAATCAGATGACTTATTCAGAATCTGTTGTTTCAAACGTGAACTGATTATTTTCAAACGAACTCAAGTAATTTCATGCGGAATTATACAGTTTCACACGAAATTAAGAACTTGAAACGGAAATACTAATTCCGTGCGGAATTAGTTGTGTTTTTAAACGAGATTAACCAAATGTGTTAATTTCGTGCGAGATTAAGGCGTAATTCCATGCGGAATTAAGCTGATGTCATCATCTCGATTCTGATTTTCAAGCGGAATTACGAGTTTTATCAATTTTAGATTGAATTATGGTCCAATTTTCTCAAGGCTTTGTTAAAACAGTGTTTCGCACAAAATATGTGAAAATCAGTACAATTCAACCGTTAAATCTTGATTAATTTGTAAAAGAAGGTGTAGAAATCAGAATTTTCCAGCGAAAACGAGCTAAACAGTAAGAACTCTTCCTCCTAAACTCTGATACCACATGTAGGATCGTAAAACGACCTAACGAGTCGATCAGAAGAGGTCTCAGACTAGATCAGAGGTGGAATTCATTGAACTAGTGTTTGTTTAGCTTGTATGACACTAGAAATACTATTTACTGTCAAATTTATTGATCTTGCAAAGGTTTACAGCACGGTGACACTTCGACAGCACCTTGGCGTCGGAAACAAGAACGTTACAAATGAAATGGCACAACACCTATTTATAGGAGAGGGTAATTTCATGTGGAATTACAATTTGTAATTCCTTGCGGAATTACACTTTGTAATTTCATGCGGAATTAAATTCCATGAGGAATTACAACATAATTTCGTACGGAATTACCATAGGGTAATTTCGTGCGGAATTACCTCCAAACCTAATTTTGACATATTTCTCGTAATACGTGCCCTGATCTATCTAACACAAACTAAGACTCGATACAAGACGAAGTCGACAGACGCATGCACTAACAGACTCCCCCTCGAATGTTGACGAGTCTGAAGTATTGAGTCTTCGTATCTTCAGTCTTTATCAGTCTCTGGGCTTTTGGAACTTCTGTTCTAATCCAAGACTCGAACGAAGATGAAGTCAACAAACAACTGCACCAACAGACTCCCCATTGGATGTTGACGGAATCTTCAGTGAGAGTCTTCATTATGACGACTCTTCAATCTTGATCGGTCTCCTTTCTTTCTTAACATGTACCAGGATCTCCTCTTTGGCTCTAACCTCGTCAGACTCCCCCTCTCATCATGATGGGATCGCCGTCTGGAATTAGTTATCACCTTGAGATTGCATCCTGGCTTTAACTCTGTTTAAGCTCATATCCTGCATACATTTTCTCACAAAAACATAAGTTTTTACTTAAATCAATAAGAAAAACTTACTAGTAATAGTTACATCAAGTTCAAATTAATGATCTCGATTAACTAATCAAACTTTCTTTCTCAAAATAAATTCCTTCATTTAAGCACTCACTCCCAACCCTGTTCATCATGTTCAGCAAGTTGTTTTCTATTGACAAATATTCAGTACAATACCATGAAAACAATTGGACAAAGTTTCGTTACTCTAACTGTCACACCCCAACCGATGGCGGAATAATTGGGGCGTGGCACTAAGCAAAACAGATTGTTCATGAGAATTTATAACAACTATTAATGATAATATTTTTAAGGTTCAATATCCCATACCATTAAAAAAAATAAAGCATAACAGTCATTACAAATATTCAGTCTCATAAGCAAGTTCCATTCCGACAACTCAGATTTTATTTAGTGGGTTTCTAGACTTCCTAACTTGATTCCAGCATAACATCCAAATCAACCTGTCACATACGTTAAAATAAAGTCAATACATAAAGTAAAGGTGAGTACACAAGTTTGCATAGATAGTAGTATAAAAAGCGTTTACGCATAACCAACATATAACACGTAACGGGCGAAGCATGCAACTATTAACAATGATTACAACCTAACCACGAGACTGCGTTGTAGAGTATGCGTGACATATGTTCACCGAAGCAAACACATGAAGTAAAGTAATGTGATCCCTAGCAACCCCTGTCACAACAGGTGCTGAGCCCAAACTATAGTACTATCGTTGCTAGAGGCGGTCTAGTGTAACATTGTATAGCATTGTAACAGGCATCCAACAAATCACGTATAGCATGCGAGGGCGGTTAGCGTTGTAAAGTGTTTGCATTGTGTGTTGTGTTTTGATATAGAATGTATGTAACACCCAAAAGTGCGTTAAACAAAAATGGATTCGAGTATACTTACAGTGTGTGTTTAGCAAGTAAACACAATCTGGATTGGATTGAAGGGAGCGCGTCGGGTCAGCCTGTGTATGGAAACAGAAGCATAAGTCTTCCTCAAGGCAGAATGATCGTAAACAGAATGTCGAGTGGGGTACAAGTGTTCAACAGTCTATCCGAACGGATGGGTTCCATCCGGACGAATGGTCATCCGGACGGATGGTCATCCGGGCGGATGGCCATTCGAATAGGCTGAGGTTGTTTGTGAACCGTTAAAATTTGAAGTTTAGTTAAAAACGTTTAAACAATGGAGAGTGTAAGAATCAGGTCATCCGGATGGATGGTCATCCGGACGGATGGTCATCCGGACGGATGGTCATCCTAACGGATGGCCACTCGGGCGGATGATCTGTGCTTGAAATTTTGTAAAATTTTCTAAGTAAAAGTTTTGAGTTAATGGAGACGGTCGTGACGACATATCAAACAACGGAAAAATACCAAAACTAGTTCAGCCGGCCAGATGGGTCCCGCCCATTCGGACAAACGAGTTGTTCTTGATGAAGATTCATGTTTGACCCGTTAATTGGTCCATCTCTCCGATGGAAATCCGTTTTCAAGTGGGCTGTCGACTAAGAAACGAGTCGAGAGTCTGATTGAGTCCTGATTCCATTGTATTTTGTGTAAAAACCGAAGAAAAGTTGAAAACAGATGAAAACGTGTTGAAATCCTTCATAACTGAGTTGAAAAGTGTGAAAATCCTTTAGATTTGTACCAATCTCGATTAAATGGTGCTCCACAACAGTTTGCCTAAGAAAAACGAGTGGAATCCACCTTCAGGAGGTCCAAATCAGATGATTTCGAGAAAAAGTTAGTGTATGTGTGTAATTCTGATGAAGAAGATGGAGTAGAAGTGATTAGAGATGAAGATTAACAAAGATTTGAGTGAAAAAACTTACAAAAGTGCCTTGAATCACGTTTGAGACTTTAGGAGCAGATGGGGTGTCAAAGTCTCGAAATGAGTGTGTACGGCGGGTATTTATAGAGAGAGAGTGAGGGTTAAGTCGGTTGCGCGAGAAGGCAGCGTTCGAATGGCCCATCCGGTCGGATGGTCATCCGGACGGATGGTCATCCGGACGGATGGTCATCCGGACGGATGGTCATCCGGGCGGATGTCCATTCGGACGGAAGGCCTTTCGAACGAACGTGTTTTCGCGAGTTAGTTTTCCAACTTTGGTTCGTTTGTTAAGCACTGTGTTGAGTTTAATCGAGTTGTGAGTAAGCGTTTGAGCGTATAAGCGTTGCGTTGATAACCACATAACATTCAACAAGTAATCACACAAATAACACACATAACATAAGTAAATTCGCGTTTCGAGTTTGCGTTACGATAGCGTTTAGTCCAAATAAGCGATGTAAGATGCGATAAAAATGCGTTTAAGTAGTAAGCGTTGTAATAAGCATTTTAAATACGATAACTGGGATAGGCGTTGTAGTATGTGTTTAAAAATGTGTTTAAAATATAATTTAACCCATCTCATAAATCGAATCCCAAGAGTACAAGCGTTTAAGGAAAGAATGACAGCGATAGGCAAAGATCTGAAATATCGGGTTGTTACACTAACATCCAAAGTTACAAATGAACAAGACCCAACACACATATTTATAGGTACTCTAGGTCCGCAAATAACCACACACAGACCAGCATATTCACGGATGGACCATTTGGTGTGTAACAACCCGCTTTTTGGGAAGTCAAAGTCAAAGTCAAGATTGAAGTCAAAGGAAGAAAAGATTGCTAATTGCGATCTGTCACTCCTTGCTTAATTATTGATTTGACTTCTTTTACTATAATCGAATCTTTATTTTATTTGCTTTAGTTGTATTATGTGGAGTACTTGCTAATAATCGAGGTTTAATCGCATATTAATCACTAACCGACTTATCGCTACCGCAATCGCAACTCGAATTACGCGTTCTGGATATTGTTTTACGTGTGTGTGCCTATTATGTGTTATTTGTGCATGTTAAGTTTATGTTGAGGTGGTTAATCGCAATCGAAATTCTATCGCATCGCAATCGAATCGCAATTGCTAAATGCAAGTTATTTATAGTGATTGTATGTTAGATATAGTAGTTAGGATTAATGGGTAATAATATCACATCGCCCACTCAAATCGCATCGCAACGCACTACACGCGAAACGAAACGACAAAACTCAGCGCACCGGACACTTGGATCGAGTGGCCACCCGACCGAGTGGTCATCCGATCGAATTGCCACCCGATCGGACAACCATCCGGTCGGTGACCTCACTCGACACCTTTACACTTTCCTTTATGGGAAACCCTATAAATACCCCTCTGTCACATCATTTGTGATGTGACAGCTCCTCACTCGGACCAGCCACACCCAAGCCCTCATTTCTCTCGATTCCTCGCGATTCTTGTATGTTTTCAACCTAAATCTTGTACTTCTATGATCTACACACACATCTTCACCTTTTTCACCTTTGAACTTTTCAACCTAGATTCCGATCGGATTGCACTTGGTCCCATACTTCAACTTTTCATTTAAACTTTCAAAGGTTCTGAATGTTGAACGGGTTACCGCCCGATCGGATTGCCATCTGACCGAGCGACTATCCGATCGTGTGACATTTGAATCTTTGGTACTTAAACAATTTTTAACATATTCAATGCCATGGATTGCCGTTCGATTGGATTGGTATCCGATCGAGTGACCGTCCTGCAGTGAACTTGTTCTCAACTGAGAAGCCTCGCCAACCGGATCGCCGTCCGATCGAACCACCATTCGACCGGCCGACCTGAAAGGTAGAGAAACTTCTCTATTTTCAAAATGCTGCAACGAAAACTTCAAAGGTCAAACCATCATACACAAACACATCTTCACCAAGCAAGGTGTCAATCCAATCGAATGGCCATCCGATCGGATGACCATCCGAACGGATTGACATCCGATCGAGTGGCCATCCGATCAGATTGCCATCCGATCGTGTCACCATTCAACACTTGGTCAATCTCACTGTTTTACACACCAACCTTCGCTTATGCTATCGTTAACTGTTCAGGCTGATCTCACTCTAGCGCTCCCTTCAATCCATTAATTCCATCGCTGTGAGTATACTCGATCCCCGTTTTGCTTTAAGCACATTTGGGTGTTACATACGTTACTTATGCTAAATCACAATCGACACACAACGCAAACACTATTTATACGCTAACCTCTATCGCATGTTATACGTGACTCTATGAATGCCTGTTTGTTATGTTTACATATTAATTACTGTCTACCTGCCTTAGCAACGATAGTACTATCGTTTGGACTCAGCACTTGTTCACTCAGGGTTTGTTAAGGACAACTACTTCACGTGTTTACGGTGGTGAACATGTGTTGTGAACTTGCATCACGCAGTCAACCCGCAGTCATTGGTATTGATAGGGTCTTTGTCGATAACTTACATGCTTCACATTATACGTGGTACATGTTGGTTATGCGTAAACGATTTCGAACTCTATTATGCTATATCAAACTTGTATGCGCACCTTTACACTATGTGTATTGACCTCTATTTTAACGTATGTGACAGGTGCTTAGGATGCTGTGCCTTATCTGCTTGTGTGGAAATCAAGTAGGATGGGGTCTAGAAACAAAGACAATTTATTTATTTGAATCTGAGTTGTCGGAACATGTTTTGTTTTAAGAATATCGATGTCTGTAATAATTAAATTACTTAATGGGTTATGGTATGGGACATAATATTAACTATTTGCTAATTTAGTCATTATGGAATTTCTCTTGACAATCTGTTTCGCTCAGTGCCATGCCCTGATGTTTCCGTCATCGGTTGGGGTGTGACAGATTGGTATCAGAGCCATAACTATAGGGAATTAGGCAAGACTCGACCTAGTCCGGGTCGATGTCTTAGAAATGACCTAGTCTATAGTCTAAGTACCTACAGACCAACTTGTGCATACCCAATAGGGGTTTGTATGAGCTTACCCGCTATTTCTCGATTGAACTCGCTATGCACTACACACTTGCGCGAACATCGCATACTACTGTTCCGCTCTAGATCAGTTTTTCCTAAGGCTGATTACACACACAAACGAATGATATGGTTAAGATAAGGTGTGAAAACCGCAAACTCTCGACCAAATTACTCGTTCGAATTGCTATTTTTACTATAAACAAGAGAAATTGCGTTGAAAAAGGAGTGAAATCCATACTTCGACGCAACTTTCTCCCCTCTACCTCATCAAATCAGGAAACACAGTCGTTAAGCTAGGGTTAATCGAAATTGAGTTTGAGTCATGTGACGATGTCTGTTGCAGATAATGTCATCAACTGGATCACTCCACTCCCGAGCTGCTAGACGCAAGCATGCCGATAAGCAACTCGCTTCTCTCGTCGCGAGTCAAGTCGTTAAAGTGATTCCACAGATCGTCAGTGAGCTGAACGAGAATATGAGCAAGTCCTCGGACGAGTCCAGGACCGATTCTCCTAGAGCCGCTTTTAGCTTCAAGTAGTTCAAAGCCTGCGGACGGAAAAAGTTTACTGGCGAAGATGGTCCCACGACCATGTTTCAATGGTTTGATTCTATCGAAGTCAACCTGCGCCAGAGTGGCTGTCCTGATAATCTCCGTACTCTCAACGCTACTGGCGTCTTCCAATCCCAAGCTCTAGATTGGTGGACGGCTGAGAGAAACAAATGCGGAACTGATGCAGCTTACGGATTAACGTGGGATGAGTTGAAGAACGTTATGATGCAAGAGTTCTGCCCTCCCCACGAGTGCCAGAAGCTAAAGGACGAGTTCTGGCATATCAAGCAGAAGGATGGTGACAACGCTGGTTTAGCTGCTCGCTTCAAACAGTTGAGTATTATCTGTCCAGGCCAAGTGACTACGCCCGAAATCGCCATCAAGAAGTATATCCGTGCTCTTCCGGATTGCGTGGCTGATTTCGTTCATGCTGCAAAGACGAAAACTATTGCGGAAACCTTCTTACTCGCTGTTGAGATCAACAACAAGCGAGTCAAGTCTAGTTACTTTGATAAAGCTGCCAAGAGCCTACATCAAGCTACAACTGCCTCACCCACTGAAACCGCCACCGCACCTCAGTCATCCAAGCTCTCGAGACGCAAGAGAAAGAACAACAGCAGCTCCAGCAACGAGAACTGTGCGATCACTGCTGCCTCGCTTCAAACCGTGCCAACCCCACCGCAACCGCAACACCGCCAAGTAGCGGCGCCGGTGGCCAATGCACAGCCGGCAAAGCGTGCATACACTGGACCACACCCCCTCTGCCCTACTTGTACTTATCATCACCCGACTGGTATCGAGTGCAGATTCTGTGTTCACTGCAACATGTACGGCCACTTCACCGCAAACTGTCGTGCAGGTCCACGTCAAGCTCAAGCTCTAACTCAAGGTCAAGCTCTTGCTCAACAAGCTCTACTCACTGCTCCTCAAGGCCATCAAGCGGCTCCTGCACCCGCGGTCAATGCTAGAGCTTGCTTTGCGTGTGGTGATCCCAACCACTTCGCAAACGTGTGCCCCAACAGGGTAGTGAAACAAGAGCCCCAGCAACAGCCAGCACAACAGCAACAGCAGCAGCAGCAAGCAGCCCACGGGCGCGTCTTCAACATTAACGCCCGCCAGGCTCAGGCAGACAACAATGTTGTGAATGGTACGTTTCTCATAAATGGTATATATACTTCGTGTTTGTTTGATACTGGAGCCGATAACTGTTTTATGTCGCTTGAATTCGAAAAGCTCCTTAATCGTAAGCTCGCCCATCTTCCCTCGACGTTCGATGTTGAAGTTGCCACTGGAAGAACTGTTACCGTCAGTTCTGTTTTACGTGACTGTACCCTAAATCTCAACGGTCATGTTTCCCGATTAATCTCATCCCAATGCAACTCGGTAGCTTTAATGTCATAGTAGGTATGGATTTCCTTCGGGAAAATCATGCTGAAATTGTTTGCTTCAATAAGATGATTCGTTTTTCCCTCGCAAATGGTGATCAATTATGTGTTTATGGCGAAGTCACACCGAAGAAGTTACAACTCATGTCATGTGTCCAGGCTGGCAAGTATCTCTGCAAGGAATACCAAGCTTTCCTGGCACATATCGTAGTAGCGGAGGAAAAGGAAGTTAAGACAGTAGACAAGGTCCCCGTTGTTTGTGATTTTCCTTACGTTTTTCCTGAGGATTTACCCAGATTACCTCCCACTCGTGATATTGACTTCCGAATCGACCTCATCCCTGGGGCAAATCCTGTTGCAAAAGCGCCTTATCGTCTCGCTCCTTCCGAAATGCGCAAACTCTCGAGTCAGCTCCAGGAACTACTGGATAAAGGCTTTATTCGCCCTAGCACCTCTCCATGGGGCGCGCCTGTCCTTTTTGTCAAAAAGAAGAATGGATCGTTCCAGATGTGCATCGACTACAGGGAGTTGAATAAGATTACTATCAAGAACCGCTATCCCTTGCCTCGAATCGATGATTTGTTTGACCAACTACAAGGTGCTACGTGTTTCTCGAAGAACGATCTACGTTCAGGCTATCACCAATTACGTATCCAAGAGGAAGATATCCCCAAAACCACTTTTCGAACCCGCTATGGTCACTACGAGTTCGTTGTCATGCCTTTTGGTTTGACCAACGCTCCCGCAGTCTTCATGGACCTCATGAATCGAGTGTGTAAGCCCTTCCTTGACCGTTTTGTCATCGTATTCATCGACGATATCCTGATCTATTCGAAATCAAAAGCCGAACACTCGCAACACCTATGTTTGGTTCTTAAGTTGCTCCAAGGAAACCGTCTCTATGCCAAATTCTCCAAGTGTGAATTCTGGCTGGAGGAGGTCCAATTCTTGGGTCACATTGTCAATAGTCAAGGCATTCACGTCGATCCTGTGAAGATTGAAGCAGTTAAGAGCTGGGTTACTCCCAAGAACCCGTCTGAAGTCCGCTCTTTTCTCGGACTGGCAGGTTATTATCGTTGTTTTATCGAAGGCTTCTCTACGATCGCTGTACCGCTTACCTCTCTTACGCATAAAGACAAACCTTTCGTTTTGGGGAACTAAACAAGAGGAGTCTTTCCAAACTCTTGAGGCTATGCTTTGCAATGCTCCCGTGCTTTCACTACCCAACGGAAATGACGATTTCGTAGTCTACTGCGATGCCTCTAACCTCGGTCTTGGTTGTGTTCTCATGCAACGAGACAAGGTTATCCCGTATGCCTCTCGACAGCTCAAGATCCACGAGAAGAACTACACCACACACGACCTCGAGCTTGGCGCAGTTGTTTTTGCGTTAAAGATTTGGCGACACTACCTTTACGGTACTAAGTGTACGATCTTCACCGATCATTGGAGCCTACAACACATCTTTGACCAGAAAGAACTAAATATGCGTCAACGTCGGTGGGTGGAACTCCTCAACGACTACGGCTGTGAGATCCGTTACCATCCAGGCAAGACAAACGTCATCGCCGATGCTCTCAGTCGGCGAAGCTATCTACATAGCGCTTATAACGTTCAAACCCAGCACAATCTCTAAACCCTGATACGCGAAGCCCAACATGCTTGTTTTACCGAACGAACTTTGAAGAAAGAAAGGATTCTAAACGATGGCGCCCAACTGGAGAACAATCAAATGGTATTTTTTATTTTCTAGACCGAATTTGGATTCCCAAGCGTACTAATTTATGACAACTTCTGATGGACGAAGCCCACAAATCTCGATATTCCATTCATCCCGGTGCCGATAAGATGTACCAGGACATGCGCTACAAGTACTGGTGGCCGGGCATGAAGAAGGATATCGCCATCTATGTTTCGAAGTGCCTGACTTGTTCCAAGGTCAAGGCCGAATAGCAAAGACCCTCTGGCTTGCTCGTTCAACCTGAGATCCATGTGTGGAAATGGGAGAGCATAGCTATGGACTTCATAACGAAACTTCCGCGTACGCCATCAGGTCACGACAGCATTTGGGTTGTCGTTGACCGTTTGACCAAATCCGCTCACTTTTTACCGATACGGGAAGACTATAAGGGAGAACGATTACCCCGAATCTACACCAATGAGGTCATTTGTCGACATGGGACGCCTCGTGTCATCTCTGACCGTGATGGTCGATTTACCTCGCATCTTTGGGAAACGTTTCAATCTGCTCTCGGTACTACTCTTAATCTAAGTATCGCTTTCCATCCCCAGACCGACGGTCAGACTGAACACACGATTCGCACCCTTGAAGACATGCCTCGTTCGTGTGTCATAGATTTCGGTGGTAATTGGGACACGCACTTACCTTTAGTCGAATTCTCGTACAATAACAGTTATCACTATAGCATCCAAATGGCACCATTTGAGGCATTATACGGAAGAAAATGTCGATCGCCTATTGTATGGCACGAGATCGGAGACGCGCAAATTACCGGTCCCGAGCTGTTGTAAGAAACGACTGACAAAATCCTCCAAATTCAAGACAATCTACTGAAAGCTCAGAGCCGACAGAAATGTTACGCCGATAGACGCCGCAAGCCCCTTGAATTTGACGTTGGCGATCACGTACTCCTAAAGGTTGCACCTTGGAAAAGGGTGACCAGATTCGGCAAGAAAGGAAAGCTCGCGCCTCGATATGTTGGACCCTTTAAGATTCTGGAAAGGATTGACAAAGTGGCCTGCAGACTCGAAATACCAGAGGAACTGAGTAATGTCCACCCGACTTTCCACATTTCGAACCTCAGAAAGTGTCTAGCCGACCAGGAATTACATGTCCCTCTCAAGGATTTACAAGTGGACGAAACATTACACTTCGTGGAAAAGCCTATCGAGATCATGGGACGAGAAACCAAGGTACTCAGACGCTCACGCATTCCCATTATGAAGGTTTTCTGGGAAGGCAAACGCGGCACCGAGTTTACCTGGGAACTCGAAAGTGATATGAAGGCGAAGTACCCGTAACTGTTTGTTACGCCTACTTCTTAAATTTCGGGATGAAATTTCCTAAAGTAGGGGAGGCTGTAACAACTCGCTTTTTGGGAAGTCAAAGTCAAAGTCAAGATTGAAGTCAAAGGAAGAAAAGATTGCTAATTGCGATCTGTCACTCCTTGCTTAATTATTGATTTGACTTCTTTGACTATAATCGAATCTTTATTTTATTTGCTTTAGTTCTATTATGTGGAGTACTTACTAATAATCGAGGTTTAATCGCATATTAATCACTAATTGACTTATCGCTACCGCAATCGCAACTCGAATTACGCGTTCTAGATATTGTTTTATGCCGCAACCCCCGATCCCTAATCCCCGGGAACTGGCGGCCGCGAGCCAGTTTCGGTGGTATCTCGTATTGTCTAATTTGGCAGCGGAAATTTTCATCAGGACCGTAGTTAGGAAACATTGATCAGAGTAAAATACCACATTTTCATAACATTAAACAAATGGGATAAACCCAAGTTCATAGTACACATGTTCTCATAGGAATAAATCCTATTTTATTAATAAAAACATCTATTTTATTTTAGGTAACTTTATTGCCACCTTTTCAAGCCTTCAGTGTTGTCCAGCTGGCTTCTATTTGGCTTTCACATTTTGTTACCTGAAACGCGTTTTAAAAACATTTGTCAGTGGGAAATACTGGTGAGTGAATCCCAGTTTAATCAAGTTTAAATAAAATCCCATTGTACAGTATTGAGGGCGATCCCGCAATTATATTTGTTTCCGAGACATCACAATTAACATCCATGGTACTGTCGAACCCGACTTGTGGAAATGTTACTCCTTGACCAGGTGGTAACAAATTTTGTATACAAAACCTCAACATACTCATCATAATTGTATTCTTACAAATACTCAATCACTTTTTAATATATAATTAATTAAATGAGGTTTTGTAAAAAAGCGGATCAACTCACATTGCTGTCTTAGATTTTTCCGTAAGGGTTTCCTGAGAATTATCTATAATTTACACAAATGTACACGTGTTAGTATAATAACCCGTTTTAACATTAGTAATACCCTCCCCAAGACGGCATTCCAACGACTACGTCGGGCAGAACCACGACAGCCGTTACGGAACCCTAGATCAATCGGGCAGCGTATCTAATACGTATCCAGGGGTTATAATACTTACAACGGAGCAGAGCTTCGCTATTTAGGGGGGTATAATACCCGACTAAAACTTCCACTACTTCAGAATTCGTTTAAGAAAGAAAGAAATGAACGACGGAAAATGAAAACCCGATGCTTTCTTATATAGGGTCTGATCTCGGTCCTCTCGCGGCCCGCGTAACACAAGGCAAGGCCTTACGCGGGCCGCGTTGACTCCAGGTCAACGTGTAGCTTGTCCGGGTCACTATCTAGCCTCGCCGGGTGTTGGGCCACGTGGCCGCACCGGGCTGCGCCCCCCTTTAAGTTCACGCGGCCCGCGTGAAGGTTGGGGTGGGTCTTACGCGGCCCGCGTCAACTTAAATTTCAGATTTTTAATTATTTTTTTTAATACTATTTAATGTATTTGGGGCCCGTTTTCACGTATGGGGTGTATTTTGGGGCATATTGGGACATTTTAAAATATAGTAGGGTGTCGGAAATATTTATGAGGGTGTCGGTTTATTGAGGATTGTTACATCCTCCCCACCTTGTTTTAGAGCTCGTCCTCGAGATCTACTGGAACAAGTGCGGATATTTCCGTTGCATTTCAGAATCAAGCTCCCATGTGTACTCAGGTCCTCTTTTGGAGTCCCACTTCACCTTGACTAGAACTAGTCTCTTATGCTTGAGGTTCTTGATTTTCCTGTCTTCAATTTGTAGAGGCTTTTCTACAAACTTGAGTTGTTCATTTACCTCTATATCCTTAAGAGGTACCATTAGCGATTCATCTGCTAAGCATTTCTTGAGATTTGATACATGAAATACATCATGTATTCCTGCCATTTCCTCTGGCAGTTGTAGTTGATAGGCTACAGGTCCTATTTTTCTAATAATCTCAAAAGGTCTAATATACCTGGGACTTAGCTTTCCTCTTTTGATGAATCTTACTACTCCTTTCCAAGGAGAGACTTTCAACAATACTTTATCTCCTACTTGAAATTCCAATGGTTTGCGTCGGTTATTAGCATAACTCTTCTGTCGATCACGTGCTGCTTTTAGTCGTTCCTTGACTTGAATAATCTTGTCGGTGGTTTCTTGCACTATCTCAGGTCCAAATAGTTGCTTTTCCCCAATTTCTGCCCAACAGACTGGGGTTCGGCACTTTCGTCCATAAAGTGCTTCGAATGGTGCAACATTGATACTTGTGTGATAACTATTATTATAAGAAAATTCTATTAAAGGTAAGTGATCGTCCTAATTACCTCCGAAATTAATTACACAAGCTCTAAGCATGTCTTCCTTTGTCTGGATTGTCCTTTCGCTTTGTCCGTCCGTTTAAGGATGATAAGTTGTGCTCAGATTTAACTTGGTTCCCATTGCCTTTTGGAAACTTGACAAAAAATGAGAGGTAAATCAGCTATCCCTATCAGAAACGATTGATAAAGGAATTCCATGTAAAGAAAAAATTTCATTTACATACAATTTAGCTAGCAGTTCCATACTGAAAGTTTCTTTCATTGGTAGGAAATGAGCTGACTTGGTTAGCCTATCTACAATCACCCAGATTGTATCATTACCTTTCTTCGTTTTGGGTAATTTAGTAACAAAATCCATTGTTATTAATTCCCATTTCCACACTGGCATTTCTAGTTGCTGTAATAAACCTGAGGGTTTCTGATGTTCAGCTTTAACTTGTGAACAAGTTAAACATTTAGAAACATAGGCTGCTATATCCTTTTTCATGCCTATCCACCAGAAATTTTTCCTTAAATCCTGGTACATTTTATCACTTCCTGGATGCATCGTATACTTAGACTTATGGGCTTCTTCTAATATACAATGACGTAGGTTTCCTAATTTAGGTATCCACATTCTCATTTTATGGAATCTCTAAATTCCATCTGTTCCTTGTTCTAATTCCTTAACCATACCTTTTAGTTTTTTAGCATCATCCTTGATTACTGATTCTTGTGCTTTTCTGATTTGATCATTTAAATCTACTTTTAGATTTAATTTAAGAGAACGTACCCCTTTTGGCTTTTCATGATACTTTCGACTTAAAGCATCTGGCACTACATTTGCCTTTCTTTCATGATACTGGATATCACAATCATAATCACTAAGCATCTCCATCCAGCATCTTTGTCTCATATTCAATTCCTTTTGCCCAAAAACATACCTTAAACTCTTATGATCAGTGAATATGGTAAACTTACTACCATAAAGGTAATGTCTCCAAATCTTAAGGGCAAAAATTATAGCTCCTAATTCCAAGTCATGGGTTGAATAATTCTCTTCATGATTCTTAAGTTTTCTAGATGCATAAGCTATAACCTTTTGGCGTTGCATTAACAAACATCCATAACCTAATTTAGAAGCGTGACAATAGACTACAAAGTCTTCAGTTCCTTCTGGTAACGCTAATATGGGTGTATGGGTTAATTTATGCTTAAGAATTCTAAATGCTTCTTCTTGTTTTGGTCCCCATTCAAACTTAATGGATTTACAGGTTAACCTAGTTAAAGGAATGGCTATTATAGAGAAATATCGAATAAATCTTCTATAATAACCGGCCAATCCTAAGAAACTTATAACCTCAGTTGGTGACTCAGGGGTTTTCCATTTGATAATCGCCTCGATCTTTGTTGGATCCACATGAATTCCTTCATGGTTCACTAAGTGTCCAAGAAATTGTACTTGTTCTAGCCAAAATTCACACTTTGAAAACTTAGCATAAAGCTTTTCCTTTCTTAATAAACTTAGAAGTGCGTGCAAATGCTTTGCATGTTCCTCTTTACTCTTAGAGTAAATTAGAATATCATCTATGAAAACAATTATGAATTTATCCAAA
>JARYGA010004744.1:0-33672 GCA_030545235.1 Helianthus tuberosus | reverse complement strand
ATGGTTGTTTAGATAATTTTTTGGGTGATTATGTTGTTTATATATTTTTAGGGTGATTACAACTTACGTTATGATTTCTAGGGCTTGAATAGTTGAAAATTAAATTTAAAGTTGAAACATTATGTTATGGAGCGATGAACTTATGTTATATAGAGAAAGAATTGCTTAAGAAATTAGCTTTAGATGATGTTTTGGATAGATTTCAAAAAATGAAAACCCGTAGGGCGTCGACGTTTTAATTATGTTTGTAATAAGGTTTGACATGTTTTTGATGATTATATAAATTTAGTTTGATGTTGGTTTGTTTTACATGACCCGACCCGACCCAATACGAACCGATTTTTTTTACTTATATACCTAGGGGCTTGAAACTTTTAAAAATGTTCCGCACCCCCATGAAAAAATTCCTGGGTCCGCCACTGAATCTATCCACCACTTACCAAGTCATCATGCCTTCAATCTCATCTCAAGCCTTTGAAGATCGAACGAGCATCATGAGCGGCTAAATCTCTGGTGGACACTTTGGGTGAATGATTCTTGTGAGACACTTTTAATTCTAGTTCTGTTTTGTATTGAGATTTGGATTTGTAGTCGGGTGACAACCGACTATTTGCGTGATTATATAATTTGTGTGACAGACAAATCCTGAGTGACAGTCAGAGTTATAATTATGTTTTGAATCCAATTATGCTTTTGTTGATTAAATGATTCCTATGTATGCTTGTTTTAATATTTATCTGATCAATTAATATTAAGATTTTGAACTACATAGGTAATTGGTAGATGTGACAGATTTACTATTCAATCAATAGCATCTAATAAAATCAGAACTAGGTTATTAGTAATTACAGAATCTGAATCCCGGAGTGATAACCTTTTCTCATCATTGTTTATTACAACTCAATCTTTTTCTTAATTGCAACTTGTTTCATGTGTTTTTAATTCCATATCAGTTTTATAATCACCAGTTAGTTTAGTAAAATTTACAAACAAAATGTGTAACACTAACCACATGCTCCTCGTGGATTCGATACCCGACTTACCCTAGCTACCTAGGTTTAATTGGGCTTTTGACTGATCGGGACGACACGGTCACGTCAGTTAAACATGTAACTTGTTTGTCGAGCATGAAATTTGATACATTTAAGATATCTTATGTATATTTGACTTAAAAATGACAAAACAGATAAGTTAACAAGACTACGCGTGTTTCGATAATAATTTATGTGTACGTTTATGTTTATATATTACGACGCGCAAATCGTAGATACATTACGTATAAACGGGAGTGTTAATGGATTTACATGATAACGGTCACCAGTAAAATCGTTCAAGTCGTAAAAATCTTAAAAATATATATATGGACTCATATATATATATATATTAACGTGCCAACATAATCAAAAACGATAACTTTTCGAGAAAATCTCAAAGTTATGTGACAATTCTAAGAAACAGAGAAACTTAGGAATTTTATGATATATTGATTTAAAAATCGTTCCTACATATAATAGGACGTGTAGAAATCAATCTGTGGGATTGCGCTATTTGAAATACGCACCCAAAGGTGAGTGTCACTAAACCCCTCTTTTTACTGCTTTGTATATGTTTTGGGGGTAGAACACGCCAAAAAGGGTTTAATAATGCTTTTGGATTAAAACATACCTTTTAATATATATTTTTGTTGAAAATATATGGATTTGATAAATTATACGTTTCGATGATAAAACGTTTTTGATGAATATATGTTTGGGGGAAAATAACCATATAGTTGGAATGAATTTGCTTGGTCTCAAGAGAGTAAGTATCGGCATAGGCTTACATTTCGGTGGGGATTTCAGGGGATTCCTACAACATCGTATATTAAATTTGTCATAGTAGTAGGATATATATATTGTACGTGAGGCAGGCATCATATATGGTCTCAATATGGAGCACGCGCCAGTGATGTCGTTTAATCATTTAAGTATTGCGCGCGATAAATTGTTGGTAGATCTATCGGGTTGACAACCCCGTCGTGATCGGTCGCCTCGTGTCAAGTCAAACGTCGAATTTAAATTTTGTTTATTGTCTAGCATTGATTATCCCTACATGGTAAAATATATAGTTCGTATTGTCTAGCTAACATGCGAGTTTAAACGTTGACGCTATAAATTTAATATACAAAACTTGGGAAAATGCCTTGATGTCGAGTTTTCAATTTACGACGGATGACCTAAGGATTTTATTTAGGAAAAAATGGACTTTCTAAAATTATATGGATGTTTTATAATAAACACATAATTAGAAAGTTTTTCCTTAGGATCAAATTGTTTAAATTTGAATATGTGAACTCACCTTCCTTTGTATTGACACTTGATTTTAAACGTGTTCTACAGGTACTTGAGTTCGGCTTCGGGAATCATGGCGTTTCTTGTGGTTGTTGATGCATGTTTTATCACTTAAATATGTTGGACTAACTTTAAAACTTTCTGGGACAAATGTAATAAGATCCATGAGGATCAAAGACAACTTTATCATGTCACACCCCGACCACGTAAAACAACAAATCGTGGCAGAAACGTCGGGGAGTGTTGTAACAGAATTATTGTTTCACAACCATGGATACAAAAGAGTTTCGTTTTATTTATTCATTAAGTAATTTACATCGTTTTAGCATGAAACAAACAAGTTATATATCGACTATCATTGTTATTATGTCACTAAGGTCTCGTCCAGATCCTATGTGACTCATGCATCCTAGCAATCAACATCAAGCAACATCACCTGAAACATATGTAAAAACAAAGTCAACAAAGAAATGCTAGCGAGCACATAGGTTTTGTGTGAGTGTCAGATTCATGGCTCGTTTATTTGTTTAAATAACTCGTACAACCTCGTTAATCGATATTAGAAAACCTTGTTTTGTAAACCATTTGTATTGTAAAATGAATAACCAAGTCAAAATAGATTGGTTATAGTTTATAAAACCTCGATGCCATGAATCTTAACTCAAAACATTTGTTTAAGTAACCAAATCGTAAATCGTTCTCGTAATAAAACTCGTATGGTTTATATCGTTTAGTAAACTTCGTTTGTGTGACATCGTTTCAAATCGTTCTCGTTCAATCGTTCAATCGTTTAATATCGTTCTCGTTCAATCTGTTCTCGTTATAATTGTGAAAACTACCATAACCTAATACTGGTCGGTTCGGCCAAAATTAATGAATGTTATTCGTTATGTAACTACAACCAACAAGTTCGTTCACATTGTCGAAATCGTTATTAATTTAGTATAAACCATTTTAATCGTTTTTGAAATCATCGTAAAATATCGAAATCGTTTTGATACATATGAATCACCCCAAAACAATCGAAAACATGTAAAAGAGGGGATCTATGTACTCACCTTTGGGTGCGTTTTTATATGTTAACACAATCCCTCAAATTGTTTATTCGTCCTAAATTAAATAAGAATGATTTAATAATCAAAAACCCACAAAATACATAAGTTTCTCCGATACTTAGAATTTTCACATAACTTTGAGATTTCTCGAAAAGTTATTATTTTTTATTATATTGGTGTATTTATATATATATGAGTTCATATATATTTTAAAAAGCTTTGCGACTTGAACGATTTTATTGGTGACCCTCATCATGTTAAATATATCTACGATTTGCGCGTCGTAATATATACTTTTTGTGACATAATTAAATATCGAAATACACATAATCTTGTCGACTTAACTCATCATCATACACATATTGTAAAACACATAGCACATTGTAACACATACAATTTACCCATGAACAACCCATTATAGTGTATGTCGAAAAACACTTATTTTAGCGATTCGGTAACATTTTTGGGCGCCGGAAGTCACGTATGACTAACCAAACACCAAGTAAACTTAATATAGGTTAAAATACTTATTTTTACATCAAAAATATCAGTTTACTTGCTGATCTAAAACAGTTTTATGAAAATCCTCCGAAAAGCTGATTTTTAACCGTTTTAGCGCATAGTTTTGCATCAAACATTACCCTAACCATCCCAAATCGAAACGACTTGATATTTTAACATAACCCATGTTATTTACTGAATAAAATAGTGGTTATACTCATGATAGTTCAGGTCTCACATAAAGCACATAAATCATGCAAATTTCACATATTTTACTACTTTTTAAGCTATATGTACAACATGCAAAGCTATCAAACCTATGTCAAAGTTTCATGCCATTATAATATACCAAATAATGTTATTTTTAGTGTTTATAATCTGTTCTAAAACATTTTTGTCATACTATCATTTTTTTATCATTTCTTGAGCTTAAAATCAACATGTTTTCTCATGTACAAGTGTCTAAAGCACACTATCATATCATCATCTTTTCATATGAGTTTAGATGCATCAAACATGTGATTTATTCATGTTTATTTGCTGATTTAATTGATCATTTATCATATCTTGCACAAATCATCAAACACTTGAATTTTAACTATTATTCAAGAACAAGCAACAACTTAAACAAGTATTTACCAAAGATCAAGCTCAAATTTCGTACACATACATATATATATATACGGTTTATATACACCCATATACATATCACCATTTTTATTTTTGTATCAAGACCCATTTGTAACACCCCGTGTTTTCGGAAGTCAAAGTCAAAGTCAAGGTCAAAGTCAACGACCGATTGTACGAATTTGACTTATAGTAACTTCCTTATTTTAATTGTATTATGTGGAGTAAGTGTTGTTAATTGCTAAAATCGATGTGTGTTAATCGCTATCTAATCAACTCGCGACTGTGAATTATAGGAAGTAACAATGCGATAAAGTTAACTAATCGATAATCAAGCTATGCTACTCGACATCAAATCGTGATACGAACCGCAACTCGACTTAATCTGGTTATTATACGTGTGTGTGTGCCTTATGTGTTACTTGTGCGTGTTATATATATATATATATATATATATATATATATATATATATATATATATATATATATATATATATATATATGTTGTGGAAATCAGTCGAACTCAATCGAAACTCGAAACGTAATCGAACCCGAATCCGAAATCAAACTATGATAATTAGTAGTTGGGACTAAAAGTAATTTGACTAGGAAACCCTATTGTGACGAGCCGCTGGCAATCGAAATCGAAACACCAAAAATCGTTGCGTCAAACAATCGAACCAAGTGCCATCCGGCCGGATAGCCATCCGACCGGATAGCCACTACGCCACAGGCCAGGTGTCATCCGACCGGATCGTCATCCGGGCGGTATGCCATCCGATCGGACAACCCTTTCCTCTTTTGGAATCCTATAAATACCCCTGTCATTGTCATTCTTTCCACTTTTGGAAGTCCTTGTCCGAACTGTTCGTGCTCCCCACCTTTTCTTCGATTTCTCTCAATCCAAGTAAGATCTCGCCCTAAATCTTGTACGTTCTAGATCTACACGCACTCCTACACCTTTCTATCTTTTAAATCTTAACTTTTAACCAAGAAATCACTAGATTTCGGGTGTTCTAGGGTGACGTCATCATGTGTTCTTCAAGAACTTCATGTTTTGACTTCAATCCACCAAGAACAACCGAGATCTAACCGATTTCCACGCAAACATACAAAGATCTTCTAAAGATCTTGACACAAGAATGGTGAAAAAGGATTGAAAGATGGTTTCTAACTTTCTTTCAACTCTTTTACACTCATTACACTCAAAACCGATAGAATCGGACCCGGTTCTAGTCTCCTGCTCACCCATAGTGTTGTACTAGTCCAATTTCTGGATTCTACTCACGAGACCACCGATTTCGGATTAAACAAGAACAACCGTCCTGAGCCGATAACCGGCCGAACTAGGGTGATTCCTGGTCGGTCTGGTCACTTGGGTCGAAACGGAGTTCTATTGGTTAAAACGTTGTCACAACGTCTCGATAAAACGACAAACGACCTAAAAAAACCACCAAGTGTAAGACAAACGGAACAATCAGAACGGAATGCTGTTTGATCGGACTGCTGTCCGAACGGATAGGTTATCCGAACGGATTGTCATCCGAACGGATCACACTTGGGACCCACACTTGAACAACATTATCTGAAGTTTGAGTATCGAACGAATTGCAATCCGATCGGACGACCATCTGACTGGATTACTCTTCGGATAATGAGATACTAAGACTCTAAAGACTTAAACAATTTTCAACATGTTCAATAACAAGGTTGCCATCCGATCGAATGACGCTTCTGTTGTGAACTTGCCTTCAGTAAGTAACCTCATCACTAAGTCGCCGTCCGACCGGACCACTGTCCGACCGGATGACCATCCGAACGGATTGCCATCCGCACGACTAGTCATCCGATCGACCGACTTCATGGATAGAGATACTTCCGTGTTTTCAAAATACTACAACGAAAACTTCAAAAGTCAAACCATCGTACACAAACACATCCTTCTTATAGGAAGAAACAATCCACTCGAATAGTCATCCAACCGGACAAGCTGTCCGACCGGATGACCATCCGAACGGATTGATATCCGCACGGATTGCTGTCCGATCGGATTACCATCCGATCGAACCACTATCCGACCCAATTACACTTTGCACCATTTGACGCGTAAAACGTCACTTATCGTTATATAATCTAATCTACTCAGGCTAATCTTACTCGCTAAGCGCTCCCTTCAATCCATCAACCGCAGTGAGTATACTCGATCCCTTTTTGCTTTAAGCACTTTTAGGTGTTACATACGTTACAACTATTCAAATCACATCAATCACACTACTCAATACTATTTGAACGCTAACCGTTAATGCATGTTATACGTGGCTTATGAATGCTTGTTTGTTATGTTTACACATGGAATGCTGTCTACCTGCCTTAGCAACGATAGTACTATAGTTTGGACTCAGCACCCGTTCACGCGGGGGTTGTTAAGGACAATTACTTGCATGGATTACGGTGGTAATCATGTATTGCGAACTGCCTTGGGCAGTCAACCCGCAGTCATTGGTATCGATGGATCTATGTCGATAACTAACGTGCTTCATTTCACTATGTGTACGTGTTGGTTATGCGTAAACGAATTCGAACTCTATATGCTATTATCAAACTTGTATGCTCACCTTTACATTATATGTATTGACTTTTATTTTAACGTATGTGACAGGTGCTTAGGATGCACACATGTTAGGATGTTGAAGCTAGAATAAAGCTTTAGAGCCCAACAAATAGTTGTCTGTAGTAAATGGATCAAGGGTCTCTAGAAGCAGATAAACAATTGCTCTATTTTAAATCTGAGTTGTCGGAACAGAATATTTTCCTGGATTTTGTCTATAATAATTGTTTTACTGTTTGAGATACGGTATGGGACGTATTATTTAAATTGAATGTTATTGATAATTGTTATGGAAACTTCTGGACAATCTGTTTCGCTCAGTGCCATGCCCCGATGATTCCGCCATCGGTTGGGGTGTGACAGATTGGTATCAGAGCCATAACTATAGGGAATTAGGCAAGACTCGACCTAGTCCGGGTCGATGTCTTAGAAACCTAGTCTATAGTTAGGAACCAACAGACCGATTTGTGCATAACCAGTAGGGATTATGTACGAGCTTATTCCTCGCTATTCTCGCTTATGCTACACTATCACTACACTTGAATTTACAGCTATAAATAGGCGACAAAGTCGAGATTAGGGGTGAAAACCACAAACTCTTGACTAAATTGCTTGAATTAATGCTGTTTTATCAACTTATCAATGATTTCTTCTTTCTTTTTCAATAACGAACGCTTGTTCGACGGGGGAATTATACCAAATCAGGAGTGAAATCCATATTTTGATGAATAATCTCCTCTATTTTATCAAAAACAGGGACGAAGTTGTTGAGCCAGGGGTGAAACACTAACCTTGACGACTTGTTCCGCACATTTTACAAAACTCTCACCAAAGTCTCGACGGACTCCAACGACCTGAAGTCACGACACGACTAACGGGATGTGTGCCAAACGCCCAAGAATCGAGGCAAGGACACAGTCCTGAAAGTCAAACGTAGACGCTAAGTCCTTGCGAATAGTTGAATCGCTTTGGTTAGTCGAAGTCTACTAGCCGCAGACAGTCTATCTCTCGATTTTTGCGTGTTTCAATTCTGAGCCCGCAATTGCTGACTCTGACAATTCGTCGATTTTATAAGTTTATATGTGTGTTTACCTGTTTATGTATTTAAAATTTTGGGAATTTATTCGATTTCGCTTTCACTCGATCGACACGCACGACTCGTGCTGCAATTCTATCTCTAATCGCTAACAAATCGGCGGAATTTTGGATGACTTTATTCTACGATATATGCTTATACTACGCTATTCCCGAACAATCGCAGGCTTTGAATGATAGGTTTCTGTATTCTGACTGCCTCTTGTGTTGAAATGTTTCTGTGATTCCGTGCTTATGTGTTAATATGATTCTGTGCTCTACGTGCTTATGTGTTTATGTGATTTTGTGTTCTCCGTGGTTATGTATCTATGTATTATGATAATATGCATGTTCCTGAGCTTTAGTAGTAGTAGACGTGTGAGGTGAGATTCGAATATTTTGTGTTGAGTCCTGTGACGATGTCTGTTGCAGACAATGTCGTCTGGATCCCGTCATCCCTCACTTTCTCGGCAAGAAAAGAGAGACAAACGTCTTGCTGCCATCATCGCTAAAAGTGTAGCAAAGGCCGTGAGTGATGTTTATGAGAATGCCAGCAAATCGTCTGAGGAATCGAGAACCGAAGCTCCTAAAGCTACCGCGAAGACCTTCAATTTCAAGCAATTCAAGTCGTGTGGGCCAAAAGAATTCACTGGCGAGGGAGGTCCTACTGCATTATTCCACTGGTTTGATTCCATTGAGGTTACTCTACGACAGAGTGGTTGCCCTGATGACCTCCGTTCTCTGAATGCTACTGGCGTTTTCCAGTCCCGTGCACTAGACTAGTGGACGGCCGAGAGGAACAAGTGAGGGAACGATACAGCCTACGGTCTGTCGTGGGACGAGCTCAAGGAAGTTATGCTAGAGGAATTTTGCCCTCCTCACGAACGTCAGAAGCTAGAAGACGAATTTTGGCACATACAGCAAAAGGAAGGTGACAATGCTGGTCTCACTGCTCGATTCAAACAACTCAGCATTATCTGTCCCGACCAAGTCAAGACTCCAGACATGGCAATCAAGAAGTACATCCGGGCCCTGCCCGACTGCGTTGCTGATTTCGTGCAAGCGGCTAAGACTACGACGATCGAGGAAAATTATCTACTGGCCGCTGAAATCAACGACAAGCGGGTTAAGGCTGGTGTCTGGGATAAGACTTCGAAGCATCTGCATCAAGCTACCGCCACCGCACCAACTGCCGAACCCACCTCCTCGAGCAACAAAAGGAAGAACAAGAGAAAGAACAGCTCCAGCAACAAGAACTGTGCGATCACTGCTGCACCAGTTCAAGCCGTACCTGCTCAACAGCGCCAAGTGGCAGCGCCTGTGGCCAATGCACCTCTTGCTAAGCGTGCATACACTGGGCCACATCCGCTCTGCCCTACTTGTACCTACCATCACCCGACTGCCATTGCTTGCCGTTTTTGTGCTCATTGCAATGTGTACGGTCATTTTACTGCCAACTGCCGTATTCGACAAGCTCCTGCTCATCAAGCTCTACTCACCGCCCCACAGGGTCAACAAGCTCCTCCGGCACCCGCGGTCAAAGCCAGAGCCTGCTTCGCATGTGGCGATCCTAACCATTTCGCCAACATGTGCCCAAACAGGGTTGTGAAACAAGAGCCCCAGCAGCAACAGCCTCAACAGCAGCAGTAACACCAGCAACAACAGCAGCAACAGCAACAACAGGCCGCAAGCGCCAGAACTTTCAACATCAACGTGCGCCAAGCCCAAGCCGACAACAACGTGGTTAATGGTACGTTCCTTGTGAATGGTATTTATGCATCATGTTTTTTTGATACTGGAGCCGATAATTGCTTTGTGTCGTTCGAATTCGAGAAGCTCCTTAGTCGTAAACGCTCCAAACTCTCCTCGACATTCGACGTTGAAGTCGCCACTGGAAGAACTGTCGCCGTCAATTCCGTTATCCGTGATTGTACTCTTGAGCTCAACAATCACATCTTCCCAATCGACCTCATTCCGATGCAACTCGGAAGTTTCGACGTCATAGTACGCATGGACTTTCTACGCGAAAACCATGCTGAAGTTGTGTGTTACGATAAGATTATTCGATTCTCCCTCGCGAATGGTGATTTATTGTGTGTATACGGTGAAACTGCCTCGAAAGGGCTCAAGCTCATGTCAGGTGTCCAAGCTAGCAAGTATCTCCGCAAGGAATACAGAGCTTTCTTGGCGAACATTGTAGTAGCGGAGAAGGAAAAGAAAGAGAAGAAGGAAGTAAAAGACGTTCCTGTGGTTCGAGAATTTCCTAATGTTTTTCCAGAGGATCTTCCCGGACTACCGCCAAGTCGTGATATCGACTTTCGTATTGACCTCATTCCTGGAACCAATCCTGTTGCCAAAGCTCCCTACCGACTCGCGCCATCCGAAATGCGTGAACTCTCAAACCAACTCCAGGAATTTCTTGAGAAAGGCTTCATTCGCCCGAGCACCTCTCCATGGGGCACTCCAATCCTTTTCGTCAAAAAGAAGGATGGGTCGTTCCGGATGTGCATCGACTATCGGGAATTGAATAAGTTAACTATCAAGAACCGCTATCCCTTACCCCGTATTGACGACTTGTTTGATCAGCTACAAGGTGCTACGTGTTTCTCGAAGATCGATCTACGTTCAGGCTATCACCAACTGCGTATACAAGAGGAGGATATACCCAAAACCGCGTTTCGCACCCGATACGACCATTACGAATTCGTTGTTATGCCTTTTGGCTTAACCAACGCACCAGCGGTTTTCATGGATCTGATGAATCGCGTGTGTAAACCATATATCGACCGTTTCGTCATCGTATTCATCGACGACGTCTTGATCTATTCCCAATCGAAAGCCGAACACGCGCAACATCTACGTTTGGTTCTCGAGTTACTCCAAGGGAACCAACTCTATGCCAAGTTCTCCAAGTGCGAATTTTGGTTGGAGGAAGTTCAGTTTTTGGATCACATTGTTAATAGTCAAGGTATTCACGTCGATCCTGCGAAGATTGAAGCTGTTAAGAGTTGGGTTACGCCTAAGAACCCGTCTGAAGTCCGCTCCTTTCTTGGACTAGCGGGCTATTATCGACGATTTATCGAAGGATTCTCAAAGATCGCTGTGCCGCTTACCTCTCTCACGCATAAAGATCAGCCTTTTGTTTGGGGAACCAAACAAGAGATTGCCTTTCAAACCCTCAAGCATAAGCTTTGCAATGCTCCTGTTCTCACATTGCCCGACGGAAACGACGATTTCATTGTCTACTGTGATGCTTCCAACCTTGGTCTCGGTTGTGTCCTCATGCAATGGAGCAAGGTTATAGCTTACGCGTCTCGTCAGCTCAAAATCCACGAGAAGAACTATACAACCCATGATCTTGAGCTAGGCGCGGTTGTTTTTGCATTAAAGATTTGGCGACACTACCTGTATGGTACCAAGTGTACGATCTTCACCGATCATAGGAGCCTGCAACATATCTTTAATCAGAAGGAACTTAATATGCGTCAACGCCGATGGGTAGAACTTCTCAACGATTACGACTGTGAGATCCGTTATCACCCAGGCAAGGCGAATGTTGTTGCCGACGCACTCAGCAGACGGAGTTATCTGCTTAGCACTCGTAATGTTCAAGCCCAACAGGACCTCGAAACCCTTATTCGTGAAGCCCAGCATGCGTGTTTTAACGAACGCACGTTGAAGAGGGAACGAATCTACCATGATGGAGCCCAGCTTGTGAGCAAATCCAATGGGATATTCCACTTTCTGGACCGAATCTGGATCCCTAAGCGGACCAATTTGTGACAGATCCTGATGGACGAAGCCCACAAATCCCATTATTCTGTTCACCCCGGTGCTGACAAAATGTACCAGGATCTTCGCTACAGGTACTGGTGGCCCGGCATGAAAAGGGATATTGCCCTCTACATTGGAAAATGCCTAACTTGTGCAAGAGTCAAGGCTAAACACCAAAGACCCTCTGGCTTACTTGAACAACTACCAATTCCTATGTGGAAGTGGGAAAGTATAGCTATGGATTTCATAACGAAGCTTCCGCACACGTCATCAGGCCACGACAGCATATGGGTGGTTGTTGACCGTTTGACTAAATCAGCTCACTTTCTGCCGATACGAGAAGACTACAAGGTAGAACGATTAGCCCGAATCTACACCGACGAGATCATTTGTAATCATGGGACGCCTCGTGACATCATCTCTGATCGTGATGCTCGGTTTACCTCGCGACTGTGGGAAACGTTTCAAAAAGCTCTTGGTACAACGCTCAATCTAAGTACCGCTTTCCACCCTCAAACCGACGGTCAGACTGAAAGAACGATTCGTACTCTTGAAGACATGCTCCGTTCGTGTGTTATAGACTTCGGTGGTAATTGGGATAAATACCTGCCGTTAGTCGAATTCTCGTATAACAACAGTTATCATTCCAGCATCCAAATGGCACCATTCGAGGCTTTATACGGGAGAAGATGTCGATCGCCTATTGTGTGGCACGAGATCGGTCACTCGCAACTAACCGGTCCCGAGCTACTGTAAGAAACGACAGACAAAATTTTCCAAATCCGGGACAACCTAGTGAAAGCTCGGGAACGACAGAAAAGTTACGCCAATAGACGACACAAGCCCCTTGAATTTGACGTTGGCGACTACGTACTCCTAAAGGTTTCACCTTGGAAGGGTGTGGTCCGATTCGGCAAGAAAGGGAAACTAGCGCCTCGATATGTTGGACCTTTTAAGATTCTGGAAAGGATCGGAAAAGTCGCCTACAGACTCGAACTACCGGAGGAACTTAGTAACGTCCACCCGACTTTCTATGTGTCAAACCTCCGAAAGTGCCTAGCCGACCACGACTTACATGTCTCTTTCGATGACCTGCAAGTAAACGAAACATTACACTTCATGGAGAAGCGTGTCGAAATCATGGACCGCCAAACCAAGCAGCTCAGACGCTTTCGCATTCCTATTGTGAAAGTCCGATGGGAAGGCAAACGAGGCGCTGAGTTCACTTGGGAACTCAAAAGCGACATGAAGGCGAAGTACCAGCAGTTGTTTAAAAAGAAAGTCTAGAGAGAGAAAGTGACATCGTGATTCAGGTGCTTTGTACGATTTCATATCAATCAATAGAATCACCGATTATATTACGTTCTCGTGTGTTCGGCCACGTTCGTGTACGGATTCCGCACGTCACACGTTCGGTTCGCAATCGTTTCGGAGTCAAAACTGGTCCGAACAGAAAGTTCTCAAACGTGATTCACGGTGTTGTACAACTTCCAGCTTAATTTCGGGACGAAATTCCCTAAACAAGGGGATGCTGTAACACCTCGTGTTTTCGGAAGTCAAAGTCAACGACCGATTGTACGAATTTGACTTATAGTAACTTCCTTATTTTAATTGTATTATGTGGAGTAAGTGTTGTTAATTGCTAAAATCGATGTGTGTTAATCGCTATCTAATCAACTCGCGACTGTGAATTATAGGAAGTAACAATGCGATAAAGTTAACTAATCGATAATCAAGCTATGCTACTCGACATTAAATCGTGATACGAACCGCAACTCGACTTAATCTGGTTATTATACGTGTGTGTGTGTGCCTTATGTGTTACTTGAGCGTGTTATATATATATATATATATGTTGTGGAAATCAGTCGAACTCAATCGAAACTCGAAACGTAATCGAACCCGAATCCGAATCGAAATCAAACTATGATAATTAGTAGTTGGGACTAAAAGTAATTTGACTAGGAAACCCTATTGTGACGAGCCACTCGCAATCGAAATCGAAACACCAAAAATCGTCGCGTCAAACAATCGAGCCAAGTGCCATCCGGCCGGATAGCCATCCGACCGGATAGCCACTACGCCACAGGCCAGGTGTCATCCGACCAGAATGTCATCCGACCGGATTATCATCCGGGTGGTATGCCATCCGATCGGACAACCCTTTCCTCTTTTGGAATCCTATAAATACCCCTGTCATTGTCATTCTTTCCACTTTTGGAAGTCCTTGTCCGAACTGTTCGTGCTCCCCACCTTTTCTTTGATTTCTCTCAATCCAGGTAAGATCTCGCCCTAAATCTTGTACGTTCTTGATCTACACGCACTCCTACACCTTTCTATCTTTTAAATCTTAACTTTTAACCGTGAAATCACTAGATTTCGGGTGTTCTAGGGTGACGTCATCATGTGTTCTTCAAGAACTTCATGTTTTGACTTCAATCCACCAAGAAAAACCGAGATCTAACCGATTTCCACGCAAACATACAAAGATCTTATGAAGATCTCGACACAAGAATGGTGAAAAAGGATTGAAAGATGGTTTCTAACTTTCTTTCAACTCTTTTACACTCATTACACTCAAAACCGATAGAATCGGACCCGGTTCTAGTCTCCTGCTCACCCATAGTGTTGTACTAGTCCAATTTCTGGATTCTACTCACGAGACCACCGATTTCGGATTAAACAAGAACAACCGTCCTGAGCCGATAACCGGCCGAACTAGGGTGATTCCTGGTCGGTCTGGTCACTTGGGTCGAAACGAAGTTCTATTGGTTAAAACGTTGTCACAACGTCTCGATAAAACGACAAACGACCTAAAAAAACCACCAAGTGTAAGACAAACGGAACAATCGGAACGGAATGCTGTTTGATCGGACTGCTGTCCGAACGGATAGGTTATCCGAACGGATTGTCATCCGAACGGATCACACTTGGGACCCACACTTGAACAACATTATCTGAAGTTTGAGTATCGAACGAATTGCAATCCGATCGGACGACCATCTGACTGGATTACTCTTCGGATAATGAGATACTAAGACTCTAAAGACTTAAACAATTTTCAACATGTTCAATAACAAGGTTGCCATCCGATCGGATTGCCATCCGATCGAATGACGCTTCTGTTGTGAACTTGCCTTCAGTAAGTAACCTCATCACTAAGTCGCCGTCCGACCGGACCACTGTCCGACCGGATGACCATCCGAACGGATTGCCATCCGCACGACTAGTCATCCGATCGACCGACTTCATGGATAGAGATACTTCCGTGTTTTCAAAATACTACAACGAAAACTTCAAAAGTTAAACCATCGTACACAAACACATCCTTCTTATAGGAAGAAACAATCCACTCGAATAGTCATCCAACAGGACAAGCTGTCCGACCGGATGACCATCCGAACGGATTGACATCCGCACGGATTGCTGTCCGATCGGATTACCATCCGATCGAACCACTATCCGACCCAATTACACTTTGCACCATTTGACGCGTAAAACGTCACTTATCGTTATACAATCTAATCTACTCAGGCTAATCTTACTCGCTAAGCGCTCCCTTCAATCCATCAACCGCAGTGAGTATACTCGATCCCTTTTTGCTTTAAGCACTTTTGGGTGTTACATACGTTACAACTATTCAAATCACATCAATCACACTACTCAATACTATTTGAACGCTAACCGTTAATGCATGTTATACGTGGCTTATGAATGCTTGTTTGTTATGTTTACACATGGAATGCTGTCTACCTGCCTTAGCAACGATAGTACTATAGTTTGGACTCAGCACCCGTTCACACGGGGGTTGTTAAGGACAATTACTTGCATGGCTTACGGTGGTAATCATGTATTGCGAACTGCCTCGGGCAGTCAACCCGCAGTCATTGGTATCGATGGATCTATGTCGATAACTAACGTGCTTCATTTCACTATGTGTACGTGCTGGCTATGCGTAAACGAATTCGAACTCTATATGCTATTATCAAACTTGTATGCTCACCTTTACATTATATGTATTGACTTTTATTTTAACGTATGTGACAGGTGCTTAGGATGCACACATGTTAGGATGTTGAAGCTAGAATAAAGCTTTAGAGCCCAACAAATAGTTGTTTGTAGTAAATGGATCAAGGGTCTCTAGAAGCAGATAAACAATTGCTCTATTTTAAATCTGAGTTGTCGGAACAGAATATTTGCCTGGATTTTGTCTGTAATAATTGTTTTACTGTTTGAGATACGGTATGGGACGTATTATTTAAATTGAATGGTATTGATAATTGTTATGGAAACTTCTGGATAATCTGTTTCGCTCAGTGCCATGCCCCGATGATTCTGCCATCGGTTGGGGTGTGACACCATTTCTTTTTAGATTTCAAGTTTGTGAAAAAAATTCCAAGATTCAAGAGAAACTTCAAATCATCAAGAACAACCAAGAATCAAGAGTATGATTTAAACATAAACTTTATACCTTCAAGATTCAAGTAAGTTTTTGGATGAGATTTTGATGATAGGGAGCTTGAAATCACTTGAAAGCACCATGGAAACTCCTTTGTATCTTCACACCAACTTGAAATATGCTTGAAATGGAGCTTGATTATGAAGAACAAAGTTGCAAAGATGAATATGGTGAAGGTGATGGTGTGGACGGTTAGGAGAGAGGAGAGAAGGAGGAGATTTGTTGAGTGGAGTGTAGATTGTGATGTATATATAGGCCAAGATCTAAGTTAAATCTTCCAAGATCACAAAATCTCCAAGTGTATCAAGAAAGATCAAATAAGATATTGAAAGATCTAGAAAATATTTTGGTGGGGGCCACCCCATGTGACCGAGAATTTGAAAAGGGGGGGGGGGGGTTAAATGTAATTTTGATTGGTAAATTAGATAAAAACAGGTATTTAACTGGATACCAGGTATTTTATCAAGCGTTTAAATCTCGGATTATGGCGTTCTAAATTATTTTTATTATTCCATAAAAATAAACTCGCCAAAATATTACTGAAAAAAATTTCAGTTGCCGAGACTGGCTGCGTTGTCTGCGTTTTGCAGTATAAGCACTGTGTTGCGCAGTAACACGCGGTACGCGCTTAAACTTGAAAAATAACGTTTTTAAGCATTTTAATTTATTTTTCAACACGAACCTGATTAAAAATAAAATTTTAATCATAACAGAATATTTTTGGGATTTAAATACTATCCGGGCGGTCACCAACGTTCGTTTCGCAGTTTTGTCGCAATTAGTTCTTTAGTTCAAATAAACATGTTTTTGCCATACCGAATCCTTCGAAACTTATTTCTAAGTTATGTAAAGGCATTTAGGGTATGTTTGGCTTATGTCACAGTTCCGGAGTGTACATCGCGTTAAACTGATTATGTTTACGTAACGGTTTATGATTTCACTTCCAGAACAGGTTTAAGATTTCGGAATTGAACAACGATTGAAAATGTGCTAAAGTCACAAATAATTAAACAAGTATTGAAATTAAAACACCATATTTTATTAGATACAAAGTTGTTCGGAACAGTACAAAGAAAAAAAATACACAGATGTCACAGTCTCCCCTACTTTAGGAAATTTCGTCCCGAAATTTTTACTTAGAGGAAACTTGTGAAAACAAATGCGGATATTTCGTCTTCATCTGGTCCTCACGTTCCCAAGTAAACTCGGGGCCACGTTTGGATTCCCAGCGAACTTTGACCAATCGAATCCGTTTGTTCTTCAACTGTTTGAATGTACGGTCCACTATCTCCACAGGTTTCTCGACAAAGTGCATCGTTTCATCAATTTGAATCTCGTTGAGAGGAATGTGAAGATCAACATCAGCTAAGCACTTTCGCAAATTGGACACGTGAAATGTCGGATGAATATTTCCAAGCTCTGGGGGTAGCTCTAGTCGATAGGCAACCTTTCCAATTCTTTCAACAATCTTAAATGGTCCAACATATCGGGGTGCAAGTTTTCCTTTCTTTCCAAATCTCACCACTTCCTTCCAAGGTGACACCTTGAGTAGCACACGGTCTCCGATTTGAAATTCTAAGGGCTTGTGTCGCATATCCGCATAACTCTTTTGACGGCTTCGAGCTGTCACAAGATTATCGCGAATTTTCTTGATTTTGTCTGTTGTTTCCAGAATGAGCTCAGGTCCAGTAAGCTGAGCTTCACTGATCTTATTCCAACAGACAGGTGAACGACATTTTCGACCGTAGAGAGCTTCGAATGGTGCCATATTAATACTAGCATGATAACTATTGTTGTAAGAGAACTCGATCATTGGCAGATGAGAATCCCAATTACCATCAAAGTCTATCACGCATGCTCTAAGCATATCCTCCAAAGTTTGAATCGTCCTCTCAGATTGACCATCTGTTTGGGGATGATGAGCAGTGCTTAGATTTAGTTGGGTTCCCAAAGCAGATTGCATGGTCTTCCAAAAATGAGATGAAAACCGAGCATCAAGATCGGAAATGATATCCAAAGGAACACCATGTCGTGATACAATCTCATCAACATAAATCTTTGCAAGTTTATCAGCAGATAGATCCTCGCGAATCGGAATAAAATGAGCTGATTTCGTTAATCGATCGATAACAACCCAAATAGCATCGTGACCTTTAGATGTACGCGGTAACTTAGTGATGAGATCCATTGCAATGTTCTCCCACTTCCAAACCGGTATCTCTGGTTGTACAAGTAAACCAGAAGGTCGTTGATGTTCGGCCTTGACTTTGAGACAAGTTAGGCATTTCGATACATACAAGGCAACATCCTTCTTCATACCAGGCCACCAGAACTGAGTACGAAGATCCTTGTACATTTTATCAGCACCAGGATGGATAGAATATCGAGACTTGTGAGATTCGTCCATTACCAAGGTGCGAAGATCGTCTTGTTTCGGAATCCACAAACGATCCTTGAAATATAGCAACCCATCGTCCTTCGTTTCGAGTTTAAGTTCGAGTTGAAGTGGTAGCTCATATTTCAATAAGTCGTTGATCACACAAGATCGTTGAGCTTGAAGGACACGAGATTGAATATCAGATAGAGTTCGAACAGAATGAAGCTTGACTCGTTCCTTTCGACTAAGCGCATCGGCTACGACATTCGCCTTACCAGGATGGTAGCGGATCTCGCAATCATAATCGTTTAAGAGTTCAACCCAACGTCGTTGCCTCATGTTCAGCTCCTTCTGATTGAGAATATGCTGGAGACTTTTGTGGTCTGTGAAAACCACACACTTCATTCCATAGAGGTAATGTTTCCAGATTTTACGTGTGAAAACCACAGCCCCTAATTCAAGATCATGAGTCGTATAGTTCTTCTCGTGAATTTTCAGCTATCTAGACGCATAAGCTATGACTTTACCTCGTTGCTTAAGAACGCAACCAAGTCCTAGATTTGACGCATCACAATAGACAACAAAATCATCGTTTCCCTCAGGTAGAGATAAAATAGGAGCATCACAGAGCTTCCATTTTAGCGTTTGGAACGCTTCTTCTTGCTTAGGTCCCCACTCAAAAGGCTTATTTTTCTGAGTCAAAGCAGTGAGTGGAACCGCGATCTTTGAGAAATTAGAAATGAATCGACGATAATAACCAGCAAGACCAAGAAATGATCGAATCTCTGTAGGTGTCGTCGGTGTATTCCAATCCTTAATAGCAGTTATCTTGGATGGATCTACATGAATACCCTGCTCGTTGACTATATGACCCAGAAACTGAACTTCTCTAAGCCAAAATTCACACTTGGAAAATTTAGCAAAAAGTTGTTCCTTCTTCAGAAGTTCCAAGGTCAAACGAAGGTGTTGCTAGTGGTCGGCTCGAGACTTTGAATAAATGAGAATATCATCGATAAACACAATGATGAACTTATCTAAATAAGGTTTACAAACCCTATGCATTTAGTCCATGAAGATAGTTGGGGCATTTGTCAAACCAAAGGGCATGACAGTGAACTCGTAGTGCCCATATCTCGTACGGAATGCAGTTTTGGGAATATCTTCTTCGAGTACATGAAGTTGATGATACCCAGATCGCAGATCGATCTTGGAAAAGCATGAAGCACCTTGCAGCTGGTCGAAGAGATCATCAATTCTAGGTAGGGTATATCGATTCTTGATGGTAAGCTTATTAAGCTCACGATAATCGATACACATTCGAAAAGATCCATCTTTCTTTTTCACAAAGAGGATAGGAGCTCCCCAAGGCGAAAAGCTCGAACGGATGAATCCTTTATCAGACAACTCTTGAAGCTATTTTGATAACTCTTGCATCTCCGACGGTGCAAGATGATAAGGTGCTTTCGCAATCGGGTTGGCATTGGGTACAAGGTTAATATGAAACTCGACTTGACGAACTGGAGGCAAACCAGGCAGTTCATCGGGAAACACCTCTGGATAATCCCGAACAATCGGAATATCCTGAATACTCTTGCTCTTGCCTTTCTCCTCGGTGACATGTGCCAGGAAAGCAACATATCCTTTTCGCAAATAACTTTGGGCCTTTGTACACGACATAAGCTTCAAACCATCTGGTGGTTTTTTGCCACGAACTTCTAGAACTTCACCAGACGAAAGAGGAATATGAACAATCTTATCGAAACAAACCACCTCAGCATGATGTTTGGTTAACCAATCCATCCCCATGATAATATCGAAACTCCCAAGTTGCATCGGCGTGAGGTCAATGGGAAAAAGATGGTTATCAAGGTTTAACTGACAATCACGAATAACAGAATCAAGAACAAGAGGTTTACCAGTAGCAACTTCGACAGATAAGGGTTTCCTCAGTTTAGTTCTAGGTATCGCAAGCAAAGGTTCAAAAGATAATGAAACAAAACTTCTATCAGCACCAGAATCAAAAAGAATAGTTGCAGGTCGATTGTTAACAAGAAACGTACCATTGACAATGAGGTTGTCAGCTCGAGCCTCGTTTGCATTCAGATTGAATGCTCGTCCACGAGCGGGATTCACATTTGCATTCGCCAACCTCGGACAGTTGGTGCGGAAGTGACCAAACTCTCCACAATTGAAACATGAACCCGGTGGGAATCTAGCAGCATTCCCCTGAACTGGAGCTTGATTCTGAACAATCTGATTCTGACCCAAACGACAGATGTTGGCCAGATGCCCAAGCTTACCACACGTTGTGCATTGCTTACAAGCTTGTTGTGCAACATGATGACCGTTGATGCGAGCACAATGAGGTGCGGTACCAGCATACGCATTCTTCGCAGACGGTTGAGCTGGTGGGTTCTGAGCAGTAACTGCAAAGTTCTGAGCACCCTTTCGCTTTCTCGACTTCTTCGATGACTCACCTTTCTTACCCTTACCCTTTTCCTTGACAGATTCGGTCGACTTCTTCTTATCACCCTTGCAGGTAAGTTTACCCTTCCTGACTTGTGACTCAGTCAGGGTAGCAGATAACTCGATCACGTGACAAACAGTAGTAGGATTAACGCCAGTCACAATATCCTGTATGGAATCGGGTAAACCATCGATGTACCTCTCTATCGCTTTCTCCAACGGGGTAACCATAGTAGGACACAAAAGACTGAGTTCCTCAAATCGATCCGTATACGCACGGTGTTCTCCCCCATCTTGTTTTAGATCGTCAAACTCTCGTTCCAAAGCTCAAATTTCGTGACGGGGACAAAACTCTTTCATCATGAGAGCTCGAAGCTCTTCCCATGTTTGTGCCAATGCCACTTCGGCACCCCTATCGCGCATCACTTCGTTCCACCACGTAAGAGCACGCTTCTCAAACATACTTTATGCAAATTCAACCTTATTCCCATCCGGACATTGCACATGTCTGAATGTGCTCTCGATACTTTCGAACCATTGAAGGAGCGCAGTTTTTCCTTATGACCCAGAAAACTTTAGCGGCTTAGCAGAATTGAAATTCTTGAAATTACATTGTGCATTGTTATTATTGTTGTTTTTTTATAGCTCGTGGATTTGGGTCACAACGCCTGGAAGCACAGCAGCCATTTGCTGAGAGACAAGGGCTGCGACTTCTTCAACAGTAAAAGATTGTGCATCACGTCGAGGAGGCATTGTCTAACTAGGAAATATGAGAAACGAGTGAGGTCGATAATTAGGAAAAACAAAAGAGGTATTGAAAATATCGACGAAACATAAGGAAGGCGATCATTTGTTTGTTACCTCGAACAAACAAACGACACGCAGTGACTAATCAAAGTAAGGAGTCAAAATAATGTATCGCGAAGACATGCTCGCCTATAAGTGAACACTCACCCCAAGAGTTCCCAGGTAAGAGTGACTGGTCCGATTATGTGGATTTGTATGAACACTCTAGCCTTAGACAGAAAACTCAGGGTACAGGCATTCACTCTTCCAGTTTGCACGTGTTCACATTATTTAGACCCAAACTTTGACGAGATTTTGAAACCTCAGAAGGCACTAAGCCAAAAATGAGTCAAACTGGAAGGGTTCAAAACCTTACAACAGAGGGTTCAAAACCTAGTATTCAATCATCCTAGAACGAATGATTAATTTTCGAAGCAGATTCGGATTTTGTGTCCTCGTTGTGGTTATCACCTAAGGGTAGGTGACGGTTTTGTCTTTAAAAATCTAAACGCAATTCAACTTGCATTGGAGTCCTAGAAAGTTATAGTCTAGGTCAAAGTATTACTAATAACCTAATTCCCTATAACCATTGGCTCTGATACCAACTCTTCTGTCACACCCCGACCACGTAAAACAACAAATCGTGGCGGAAACGTCGGGGAGTGTTGTAACAAAATTATTGTTTCATAACCATGGATACAAAAGATTTTCGTTTTATTTATTCATTAAGTAATTTACATCGTTTTTCCATGAAACAAGCAAGTTATATATCGACTATCATTGTTATTATGTCACTAAGGTCTCGTCCAGATCCTATGTGACTCATGCATCCTAGCAATCAACATCAAGCAACATCACCTGAAACATATGTAAAAACAAAGTCAGCAAAGAAATGCTGGCGAGCACATAGGTTTTGTGTGAGTGTCAGATTCATGGCTCGTTTATTTGTTTAAATAACTCGTACAACCTCGTTAATCGATATTAGAAAACCTTGTTTTGTAAACCATTTGTATTGTAAAATGAATAACCAAGTCAAAATAGATTGGTTATAGTTTATAAAACCTCGATGCCATGAATCTTAACTCAAAACATTTGTTTAAGTAACCAAATCGTAAATCGTTCTCGTAATAAAACTCGTATGGTTTATATCGTTTAGTAAACTTCGTTTGTGTGACATCGTTTTAAATCGTTCTCGTTCAATCGTTCAAAATCGTTCGATCGTTTAATATCGTTCTCGTTCAAACTGTTCTCGTTATAATTGTGAAAACTACTTTTGGTCGTCTCGCTTATAACATTCAAACCTTTGCAACTCGTCCATTTTTCAACTCGTATTAACAAACCACCAAAGGGTAAGTTAACAATCAACAGGTTCAGTCGTTACCCACATAACCCACACATAACCATGGGTGCAGTCTGATAACGGGATTTGTCAGATCCTATGGTACCATAACCTAATACTGGCCAGTTCGGCCAAAATTAACGAATGTCATTCGTTATGTAACTACAACCAACAAGTTCGTTCACATTGTCGAAATCGTTATTCATTTAGTATAAACCATTTTAATCGTTTTTGAAATCATCGTAAAATATCGAAATCATTTTGATACATATGAATCACCCCAAAATAATCGAAAACATGTAAAAGAGGGGATCTATGTACTCACCTTTGGGTGCGTTTTTATATGTTAACACAATCCCTCAAATTGTTTATTCGTCCTAAATTAAATAAGAATGATTTAATAATAAAAAACCCACAAAATACATAAGTTTCTCCGATACTTAGAATTTTCACATAACTTTGAGATTTCTCGAAAAGTTATTATTTTTTATTATATTGGTGTATTTATATATATATGTGTTCATATATATTTTAAAAAGCTTTGCGACTTGAACAATTTTATTGGTGACCCTCATCATGTTAAATATATCTACGATTTGCGCGTCGTAATATATACTTTTTGTGACATAATTAAATATCGTAATACACATAATCTTGTCGACTTAACTCATCATCATACACATATTGTAAAACACATAGCACATTGTAACACATAAAATTTACCCATGAACAACCCATTATAGTGTATGTCGAAAAACACTTATTTTAGCGATTCGGTAACATTTTTGGGCGTCGGAAGTCACGTATGACTAACCAAACACCAAGTAAGCTTAATATAGGTTAAAATACTTATTTTTACATCAAAAATATCAGTTTACTTACTGATCTAAAACAGTTTTATGAAAATCCTCTGAAAAGCCGATTTTTAACCGTTTTAGCGCATAGTTTTGCATCAAACATTACCCTAACCATCCCAAATCGAAACGACTTGATATTTTAACATAACCCATGTTATTTACTGAATAAAATAGTGGTTATACTCATGATAGTGCAGGTCTCACATAAAGCACATAAATCATGCGAATTTAACATATTTTACCACTTTTTAAGCTATATGTACAACATGCAAATCTATCAAACCTATGTCAAAGTTTCATGCCATTATAATATACCAAATAATGTTATTTTTAGTGTTTATAATCAGTTCTAAAACATTTTTGTCATACTATCATTTTTTTATCATTTCTTGAACTTTAAATCAACATGTATTCTCATGTACAAGTGTCTAAAGCACACTATCATATCATCATCTTTTCATATGAGTTTAGAAGCATCAAACATGTGATTTATTCATGTTTATTTGCTGATTTAATTGATCATTTATCATATCTTGCACAAATCATCAAACACTTGCATTTTAATTATTATTCAAGAACAAGCAACAAGTTAAACAAGTATTTACCAAAGATCAAACTCAAATTTCGTACACATACATATATATATACGGTTTATATACACCCATATAGATATCACCATTTTTATTTTTGTCTCAAGACCCATTTCTTTTTAGATTTCAAGTTTGTGAAAAAAATTCCAAGATTCAAGAGAAACTTCAAATCATCAAGAACAACCAAGAATCAAGAGTATGATTTAAACATAAACTTTATACCTTCAAGATTCAAGTAAGTTTTTGGATGAGATTTTGATGATAGGGAGCTTGAAATCACTTGAAAGCACCGTGGAAACTCCTTTGTATCTTCACACCAACTTGAAATATGCTTGAAATGGAGCTTGATTATGAAGAACAAAGTTGCAAAGATGAATATGGTGAAGGTGATGGTGTGGACGGTTAGGAGAGAGGAGAGAAGGAGGAGATTTGTTGAGTGGAGTGTAGATTGTGATGTATATATAGGCCAAGATCTAAGTTAAATCTTCCAAGATCACAAAATCTCCAAGTATATCAAGAAAGATCAAATAAGATATTGAAAGATCTAGAAAATATTTTGGTGGGGGCCACCCCATGTGACCGTGAATTTGAAAAGGGGGGGGGGGGGTTAAATGTAATTTTGATTGGTAAATTAGATAAAAACAGGTATTTAACTGGATACCAGGTATTTTATTAAGCGTTTAAATCCCGGTTTAAGGCGTTCTAAATTATTTTTATTATTCTATAAAAATAAACTCGCCAAAATATTACTGAAATAAATTTCAGTTGCCGAGACTGGCTACGTTGTCTGCGTTTTGCAGTATAAGCACTGTGTTGCGCAGTAACACGCGTAACGCGCTTAAACTTGAAAAATAACGTTTTTAAGCGTTTTAATTTATTTTTCAACACGAACCTGATTAAAAATAAAATTTTAATCATAACAGAATATTTTTGGGATTTAAATACTATCCGGGCGGTCCCCAACGTTCGTTTCGCAGTTTTGTCACAATTAGTTCTTTAGTTCAAATAAACATGTTTTTGCCATACCGAATCCTTCGAAACTTTTTTCTAAGTTATGTAAAGGCATTTAGGGTATGTTTGGCTTATGTCACAGTTCCGGAGTGTACGTCGCATTAAACTGATTATGTTTACGTAACGGTTTATGATTTCACTTCCAGAACAGGTTTAAGATTTCGGAATTGAACAACGATTGAAAATGTGCTAAAGTCACAAATAATTAAACAAGTATTGAAATTAAAACACCATATTTTATTAGATACAAAGTTGTTCGGAACAGTACATAGAAAAAAAATACACAGATGTCACAGTCTCCCCTAGTTTAGGAAATTTCGTCCCGAAATTTTTAATTAGAGGAAACTTGTGAAAACAAATGCGGATATTTCGTCTTCATCTGGTCCTCACGTTCCCAAGTAAACTCGGGGCCACGTTTGGATTCCCAGCGAACTTTGACCTATCGAATCCGTTTGTTCTTCAACTGTTTGAATGTACGGTCCACTATCTCCACAGGTTTCTCGACAAAGTGCATCGTTTCATCGATTTGAATCTCGTCGAGAGGAATGTGAAGATCAGCATCAGCTAAACACTTTCGCGAATTGGACACGTGAAAAGTCGGATGAATATTTCCAAGCTCTGGGGATAGATTTAGTCGATAGGCAACCTTTCCAATTCTTTCAACAATCTTAAATGGTCCAACATATCGGGGCGCAAGTTTTCCATTCTTTCCAAATCTCACCACTCCCTTCCAAGGTGACACCATGAGTAGGACACGGTCTCCGATTTGAAATTCTAAGGGCTTGCGTCGCATATCCGCATAACTCTTTTGACGGCTTCGAGCTGTCACAAGATTATCGTGGTTTTTCTTGATTTTGTCTATTGTTTCCAGAATGAGCTCAGGTCCAGTAAGCTGAGCTTCACCGATCTTATTCCAACAGACAGGTGAACGACATTTTCGACCGTAGAGAGCTTCGAATGGTGCCATATTAATACTAGCATGATAACTATTGTTGTAAGAGAACTCGATCAATGGCAGATGAGAATCCCAATTACCAATAAAGTCTATCACGCATGCTCTAAGCATATCCTCCAAAGTTTGAATCGTCCTCTCAGATTAACCATCTGTTTGGGGATGATGAGCATTGCTTAGATTTAGTTGGGTTCCCAAAGCAGATTGCATGGTCTTCCAAAAATGAGATGAAAACCGAGCATCAAGATCGGAAATGATATCCAAAGGAACACCATGTCGTGATACAATCTCATCAACATAAATCTTTGCAAGTTTATCAGCAGATAGATCCTCGCGAATTGGAATAAAATGTGCTGATTTCGTTAATCGATCGATAACAACCCAAATAGCATCGTGACCTTTAGATGTACGCGGTAACTTAGTGATGAGATCCATTGCAATGTTCTCCCACTTCCAAACCGGTATCTCTGGTTGTACAAGCAAACCAGAAGGTCGTTGATGTTCAGCCTTGACTTTGAGACAAGTTAGGCATTTCGATACATACAAGGCAACATCCTTCTTCATACCAGGCCACCAGAACTGAGTACGAAGATCCTTGTACATTTTATCAGCACCAGGATGGATAGAATATCGAGACTTGTGAGATTCTTCCATTACCAAGGTGCGAAGTCGTCTTGTTTCGGAATCCACAAACGATCCATGAAATATAGCAACCCATCGTCCTTCGTTTCGAGTTTAAGTTCGAGTTGAAGCGGTAGCTCATATTTCAATAAGTCTTTGATCACACAAGATCGTTGAGCTTGAAGGACACGAGATTGAATATCAGATAGAGTTCGAACAGAATGAAGCTTGACTCGTTCCTTTCGACTAAGCGCATCGGCTACGACATTCGCCTTACCAGGATGGTAGCGGATCTCGCAATCATAATCGTTTAAGAGTTCAACCCAACGTCGTTGCCTCATGTTCAGCTCCTTCTGATTGAGAATATGCTGGAGACTTTTGTGGTCTGTGAAAACCACACACTTCATTCCATAGAGGTAATGTCTCCAGATTTTAAGTGTGAAAACCACAGCCCCTAATTCAAGATCATGAGTCGTATAGTTCTTCTCGTGAATTTTCAGCTGTCTAGACGCACAAGCTATGACTTTACCTCGTTGCATAAGAACGCAACCAAGTCCTAGATTTGACGCGTCACAATAGACAACAAAATCATCGTTTCCCTCAGGTAGAGATAAAACAGGAGCATCACAGAGCTTCCGTTTCAGCGTTTGGAACGCTTCTTCTTGCTTAGGTCCCCACTCAAAAGGCTTATTTTTCTGAGTCAAAGCAGTGAGTGGAACCGCGATCTTTGAGAAATTAGAAATGAATCGACGATAATAACCAGCAAGACCAAGAAATGATCGAATCTCTGTAGGTGTCGTCGGTGTATTCCAATCCTTAATAGCAGTTATCTTGGATGGATCTACATGAATACCCTGCTCGTTGACTATATGACCCAGAAACTGAATTTCTCTAAGCCAAAATTCACACTTGGAAAATTTAGCAAAAAGTTGTTCCTTCTTCAGAAGTTCCAAGGTCAAACGAAGGTGTTGCTAGTGGTCGGCTCGAGACTTTGAATAAATGAGAATATCGTCGATAAACACAATGATGAACTTATCTAAATAAGGTTTACAAACCCTATTCATTAAGTCCATGAAGATAGTTGGGGCATTTGTCAAACCAAAGGGCATGACAGTGAACTCGTAGTGCCCATATCTCGTACGGAATGCAGTTTTGGGAATATCTTCTTCGAGTACACGAAGTTGATGATACCCAGATCGCATATCGATCTTGGAAAAGCATGAAGCACCTTGCAGCTGGTTGAAGAGATCATCAATTCTAGGTAGGGTATATCGATTCTTGATGGTAAGCTTATTAAGCTCACGATAATCGATACACATTCGAAAAGATCCATCTTTCTTTTTCACAAAGAGGACAGGAGCTCCCCAAGGCGAAAAGCTCGAACGGATGAATCCTTTATCAGACAACTCTTGAAGCTGTTTTGATAACTCTTGCATCTCCGACGGTGCAAGATGATAAGGTGCTTTCGCAATCGGGTTGGCATTGGGTACAAGGTTAATATGAAACTCGACTTGACGAACTGGAGGCAAACCAGGCAGTTCATCGGGAAACACCTCTGGATAATCCCGAACAATCGGAATATCCTGAATACTCTTGCTCTTGCCTTTCTCCTCGGTGACATGTGCCAGGAAAGCAGCATATCCTTTTCGCAAATAACTTTGGGCCTTTGTACACGACATAAGCTTCAAACCATCTGGTGGTTTTTTGCCACGAACTTCTAGAACTTCACCAGACGAAAGAGGAATATGAACAATCTTATCGAAACAAACCACCTCAGCATGATGTTTTGTTAACCAATCCATCCCCACGATAATATCGAAACTCCCAAGTTGCATCGGCGTGAGGTCAATGGGAAAAAGATGGTTATCAAGGTTTAACTGACAATCACGAATAACAGAATCAAGAACAAGAGGTTTACCAGTAGCAACTTCGACAGATAAGGGTTTCCTCAGTTTAGTTCTAGGTATCGCAAGCAAAGGTTCAAAAGATAATGAAACAAAACTTCTATCGGCACCAGAATCAAAAAGAATAGTTGCAGGTCGATTGTTAACAAGAAACGTACCATTGACAATGAGGTTGTTAGCTCGAGCCTCGTTTGCATTCAGATTGAATGCTCGTCCACGAGCGGGATTCACATTTGCATTCGCCAACCTCGGATAGTTGGTGCGGAAGTGACCAAACTCTCCACAATTGAAACATGAACCTGGTGGGAATCTAGCAGCATTCCCCTGAACTGGAGCTTGATTCTGAACAATCTGATTCTGACCCAAACGACAGATGTTGGCCAGATGCCCATGCCTACCACACGTTGTGCATTGCTTACAAGCTTGTTGTGCAACATGATGACCGTTGCAGCGAGCACAATGAGGTGCGGTACCAGCATACGCTTTCTTCGCAGACGGTTGAGCTGGTGGGTTCTGAGCAGTAACTGCAAAGTTCTGAGCACCCTTTTGCTTTCTTGACTTCTTCGATGACTCACCTTTCTTACCCTTACCCTTACCTTTTCCTTGACAGATTCGGTCGACTTCTTCTTATCACCCTTGCAGGTAAGTTTACCCTTCCTGACTTGTGACTCAGTCAGGGTAGCAGATAACTCGATCACGTGACGAACAGTAGTAGGATTAACGCCAGTCACAATATCCTGTATGGAATCGGGTAAACCATCGATATACCTCTCTATCGCTTTCTCCAACGGGGTAACCATAGTAGGACACAAAAGACTGAGTTCCTCAAATCGATCCGTATACGCACGGTGTTCTCCCCCATCTTGTTTTAGATCGTTAAACTCTCGTTCCAAAGCTCAAATTTCATGACGGGGACAAAACTATTTCATCATGAGAGCTCGATGCTCTTCCCATGTTTGTGCCAATGCCACTTCGGCACCCCTATCGTGCATCACTTCGTTCCACCACGTAAGAGCACGTTTCTCAAACGTACTTGATGCAAATTCAACCTTACGCCCATCCGGACATTGCACATGTCTGAATGTGCTCTCGATACTTTCGAACCATTGAAGGAGCGCAGTTGCTCCTTATGACCCAGAAAACTTTAGCGGCTTAGCAGAATTGAAATTCCTGAAATTACATTATGCATTGTTATTATTATTGTTGTTTTATAGCTCGTGGATTTCTGTCACAACGCCTGGAAGCACAGCAGCCATTTGCTGAGAGACAAGGGCTGCGACTTCTTCAACAGTAAAAGATTGTGCATCACGTCGAGGAGGCATTGTCTAACAAGGAAATAAGAGAAACGAGTGAGGTCGATAATTTGGAAAAACAAAAGAGGTATTGAAAATATCGACGAAAAATAAGAAAGGCGATCATTTGTTTGTTACCTCGAACAAACAAACGACACGCAGTGACTAATGAAAGTAAGGAGTCAAAATAATGTATCGCGAAAACATGCTCGCCTATAAGTGAACACTCACCCCAAGAGTTCCCAGGTAAGAGTGACTGGTCCGATTATGTGGATTTGTATGAACACTCTAGCCTTAGACAGAAAACTCAGGGTACAGGCATTCACTCTTCCAGTTTGCACGTGTTCACATTATTTAGACCCAAACTTTGACGAGATTTTGAAACCTCAGAAGGCACTAAGCCAAAAATGAGTCAAACTAGAAGGGTTCAAAACTTTACAACAGAGGGTTCAAAACCTTACAACAGAGGGTTCAAAACCTAGTAATCAATCATCCTAGAACGAATGATTAATTTTCGAAGCTGATTCGGATTTTGTGTCCTCGTTGTGGTTATCACCTAAGGGTAGGTGACGGTTTTGTCTTTAAAAATCTAAACGCAATTCAACTTGCATTGGGGTCCTAGAAAGTTATAGTCTAGGTCAAAGTATTACTAATAACCTAATTCCCTATAACCATTGGCTCTGATACCAACTCTTCTGTCACACCCCGACCACGTAAAACAACAAATCGTGGCGGAAACGTCAGGGAGTGTTGTAACCAAATTATTGTTTCATAACCATGGATACAAAAGAGTTTCGTTTTATTTATTCATTAATTAATTTACATCGTTTTAGCATGAAACAAGCAAGATATATATCGACTATCATTGTTATTATGTCACTAAGGTCTCGTCCAGATCCTATGTGACTCATGCATCCTAGCAATCAACATCAAGCAACATCACCTGAAACATATGTAAAAACAAAGTCAGCAAAGAAATGCTGGCGAGCACATAGGTTTTGTGTGAGTGTCAGATTCATGGCTCGTTTATTTGTTTAAATAACTCGTACAACCTCGTTAGTCGATATTAGAAAACCTTGTTTTGTAAACCATTTGTATTGTAAAATGAATAACTAAGTCAAAATAGATTGGTTATAGTTTATAAAACCTCGATGCCATGAATCTTAACTCAAAACATTTGTTTAAGTAACCAAATCGTAAATCGTTCTCGTAATAAAACTCGTATGGTTTATATCGTTTAGTAAACTTCGTTTGTGTGACATCGTTTCAAATCGTTCTCGTTCAATCGTTCAAAATCTTTCAATTGTTTAATATCGTTCTCGTTCAAACCGTTCTCGTTATAATTGTGAAAACTACTTTTGGTCGTCTCGCTTATAACATTCAAACCTTCACAACTCGTCCATTTTTCAACTCGTATTAACAAACCACCAAAGGGTAAGTTAACAATCAACAGGTTCAGTCGTTACCCACATAACCCACACATAACCATGGGTGCAGTCTGATAACGGGATTTGTCAGATCCTATGGTACCATAACCTAATACTGGTCGGTTCGGCCAAAATTAATGAATGTCATTCGTTATGTAACTACAACCAACAAGTTCGTTCACATTGTCGAAATCATTATTCATTTAGTATAAACCATTTTAATCGTTTTTGAAATCATCGTAAACTATCGAAATCATTTTGATACATATGAATCACCCCAAAACAATCGAAAACATGTAAAAGAGGGGATCTATGTACTCACCTTTGGGTGCGTTTTTATATGTTAACACAATCCCTCAAATTGTTTATTCGTCCAAAATTAAATAAGAATGATTTAATAATAAAAAACCCACAAAATACATAAGTTTCTCCGATACTTAGAATTTTCACATAACTTTGAGATTTCTCGAAAAGTTATTATTTTTTATTATATTGGTGTATTTATATATATATGAGTTCATATATATTTTAAAAAGCTTTGCGACTTGAACGATTTTATTGGTGACCCTCATCATGTTAAATATATCTACGATTTGCGCGTCGTAATATATACTTTTTGTGACATAATTAAATATCGTAATACACATAATCTTGTCGACTTAACTCATCATCATACACATATTGTAAAACACATAGCACATTGTAACACATAAAATTTACCCATGAACAACCCATTATAGTGTATGTCGAAAAACACTTATTTTAGCGATTCGGTAACATTTTTGGGCGCCGGAAGTCACGTATGACTAACCAAACACCAAGTAAACTTAATATAGGTTAAAATACTTATTTTTAAATAAAAAATATCAGTTTACTTACTGATCTAACACAGTTTTATGAAAATCCTCTGAAAAGCCGATTTTTAACCGTTTTAGCGCATAGTTTTGCATCAAACATGACCCTAACCATCCCAAATCGAAACGACTTGATATTTTAACATAACCCATGTTATTTACTGAATAAAATAGTGGTTATACTCATGATAGTTCAGGTCTCACATAAAGCACATAAATCATGCGAATTTCACATATTTTACCACTTTTTAAGCTATATGTACAACATGCAAATCTATCAAACCTATGTCAAAGTTTCATGCCATTATAATATACCAAATAATGTTATTTTTAGTGTTTATAATCTGTTCTAAAACATGTTTGTCATACTATCATTTTTTTTTATCATTTCTTGAGCTTTAAATCAACATGTATTCTCATGTACAAGTGTCTAAAGCACACTATCATATCATCATCTTTTCATATGAGTTTAAAAGCATCAAACATGTGATTTATTCATGTTTATTTGCTGATTTAATTGATCTTTTATCATATCTTGCACAAATCATCAAACACTTGCATTTTAACTATTATTCAAGAACAAGCAACAACTTAAACAAGTATTTACCAAAGATCAAGCTCAAATTTCGTACACATACATATATATATATATATATATATATATATATATATATATATATATATATATATATATATATATACGGTTTATATACACCCATATAGATATCACCATTTTTATTTTTGTATCAAGACCCATTTCTTTTTAGA